>JAUTXW010005447.1:0-153157 GCA_030620095.1 Kuschelorhynchus macadamiae
TAAAGTATTCAAACACTACACTCGTTTGTTTTTCTAATATTGACATTGCTACTTAAATTTTAATTTTCAAAATATTATCCAAGGGCACACTGTTAATAATTGTGAATAATACCAATGATTAAAATATCATATCAACTAAACACATCTACGCAGCGTTCAGAATCCAGGGATTTACTAGCCTTAATAACCTAATAATCATTAACCAAAAATGCATAAAATTCCAGAAATGTTCATCAAAATGCACCATCTGCTAGTTAGGAGCAAAAAATAACATCCGTCCGCATGCAAACCAAGTTGAAACCTGTAAATGCGAGTGATTGACTGAGCATTCAGCGAATCGTAAGCAGTACGCTGTCGCTCGCGGCAAGCAAGAAATCACAGATATGCTCTGAACTCCCCTCCGATAAATAACTAAAAAAACCACTTCATGTCGCACTCGGACAATGGTTTCCATAGTATTTATAATATCGGTTGGGTTTTGCTTACACTTATGAGACGCTTTTGTGGAAGAATATTTTTAGATGGCTGGACACTTTTTTTTATAGTGATAGAATGCATGCCACTGCTTGTAAGCCAATGGGCGCGAAAAGACATACATTCCTTTTCATTTTTGACAAATTTAACTTATTGATTTGCCAGGTAAATACAGTGACACAAAAGGTATAACTATTCCCAGTGCCCTTAAGGGACTAATATCACCAACATATATTTTTTGTTTTCAGAGCGACATGGTATCCGAAATCCATGCCATAATATCCAGCGCCAAGGCAATAATAACGTGGTCATGTAGAGACGCGGTGCAAGAATGCAGAGAAGCATGCGGAGGTCACGGATTTTTAAAGTCAGCTCGTCTCGGCGACTTGAGAACCACCATCGACCCTTGCGTGACGTATGAAGGAGACAACAATGTACTGTTGCAGCAAACCAGCAATTGGCTGTTAAGACAGTGGCAAGCCCTGTGTCAAGGGAGCAGCTTGACTGCACCCTTGGGAACCTGTTCATTTTTGAAGAGGTATAAACAGATTGAGACTTATAGGTTTAAGTCTAGCAGCCCTCAGGAATTGCTTAATGAAAACTGTAAGTTTACTAAAAAGTATAAGTAGAAATAGGCTTGTTTGAAATTTAACTCGTTAACATAAAATTAATTTTTTGCTTTTTGTCCGATTTTCGTAATTGTTAGGCTATTTTTTATATGTTTTTTTTTTAAATAAAATGCTATAATAGAGTTGCTACTTTTTAGAAATTTCAATCCGGAACATCTAAGAAAGAACGACAACCATCAAAAAAATTTGAAGGGGTAAAATGACAATGTCGTTTATAGGTGCCCAATAATAAAAGAGATATAATTGAGAAAAAAGCATGTGGCCTGGTGGAATATTTCCAAAGCCATTGAAACTTATGCATATACACGTGTATTTCTTGATGCCTACCAGAATGTACACAACATTTAGAAAGCTTAAAATTCTATAATTTTTATAAAGTAGGCATGTACAAGACCAAAACAAACACTTTTTTTTGTAAATTAGATAGGTACACTAGATTTTTCTGCGTATTGTGCCAAAATTAGGCATGAAGCGTAGCGTATGTAACGCCTTTTAGCAGATACGTTAAAGTCGAGAATTAATTATTCCAAAAAGAACCCTTAAAATTACTACTAATTTTCCTATGTATGTCTCAGAAACTTCGGAAATCATTTTAAAAAATCAAAAATTTTGTTCTTTTACCACTCTGTATCTTCGTCAATATCAACCGTTGGGCCAGGAAGTTACTGTCCAAGAAACAATTTAATTTTATGAAGATCTTCGGGATACTGGTAACAACTTTTCATAAACCTGTTTATAAAACCTTTTTATGTCTAAAGATTCTTACGCGGAGGACCTAAAATGCCCTATCTGCAGGAAGCCTTAAATACAATTTTTAAACTAAGTCAGTGCTGTAGCCTAACTCTATACCATTGTTATGTATACTTTCCAGAAAATAATTATTTACAGTCATCACTTCTACATAAAATATCTCATAAATCCGTCATAAGTTTCATCATCATTTTTCAAGTCATCCTGCTTAAATACAGCTGAACTCAAAAAATTCTTTGTGAAATCTGAGATTGCTAAGACGTAACTTGTATTGTTATTAATTATAGATGTGAATAACACAAGTCAAAACTTGGGAAAACATACAGTAACAAAATTATCGTCTTTTTTCTGAACTTACTATACTATAACTTACTATAAGAACTGTAGAACCCAAGTGACTGTAATGATCAATTTCTTTATTTTTATAATTTGGTACTTAAAAAGTTTTTGAAACTTCCTTTCCAATAAAGGAACTAAAAGTTAAGAAGAAAGGTAAACCGTGGCCAACGAAAGGTCTTAAAACATCATCAAAAAAGCTAAGAGCAATTCACTACATAAGAAAGTATATTGGAGATCTGTCATTTATATTATATTTTAATAGATATCTCAAACTGTATAGAAAACTTATTGTTAGTGCAAAAACTTTATACTATCATTCCAGACTAGCTGAGTCAAATAATAAACAGAAAGAGAGTTGGTCAATTGTTAATGATCTGAGAGGTAAAAGCCAAAAACAGCAAGTGAAGCTGTTATTTCTCCGGACAAATTAATTAGTTATTATTGCTCGGTTGCTGCCAATTTGGTGAGTCATATTAAACCATCGCGCGATGCACTTGGCTTTATGAATGGTTATTCATTGCCAAACTGCTGCTAATTTACTCCAGCTGATATATCAGAAATAAGGAAAATTATAAATAGCCTTAAAAAGAAACAATCTTGTGCATTCGATCATTTGTCTGCAAATTTATTAATAAATCTGCCCGATTGTGCAATAAGTGCACTTCTAACAGCAGTTAACATTTTTTTGGAAAATTGAGTTTTTCCATCCTGCTTAAAAACAGCTCTTATAGTTCTTTTACATAAGGGCGGCGATGCTAAGCTGGAGTCAAATTTTAGGCCTATTTCTATGTTATCAACACTTACACAAAAGTAATAGAAAAGGGAGTATTTAAAAGAATTACTTTGTTCCTAGATAAACATAAAGTATTAAATATAAATCAATTCGGGTTTCAGAATCTGCAGCAGCAGACTTTTCATTAATTTGACTTAATAAAGGCATTTGATTATGTGAGTCACAGAATACTCTTGCAAAAATTAGAACGCTATGGTTGCAGGAACAATGTTTTAAGTTGGTTTAAGTCATATTTTGGTAACCGCAATTGTGTGATTCCAATTTTTTTTTAATGTATCAAAAACTAATAGTCTACATTTTTGTTGTTCATTGAATAAATGTTTACTTGGGTGATCAGCTTATAGAGAATAAATCATGCACTAAATTTTTGGGTATATTTGTAGATCAGAATTTAAAATTTGGGTCATATTACACAGTTAACCGAAAAACTTTTGAAAGGTTGCTATGCGGTACGACTAACGAAACCTGCATGGGGTTATCTTTTTCTAGATCAGTTTATTTTGCACTAATTGAAACCCGTTTATGATACGGCCTACCTTCTTGGGGAGGTTTTTCTCAGACTTTATTTACTTTGATATTTTTAATTTAAAAAGAGCAGTCCGATAAACGTGCAATACCGATCCTAGAGATCACTTTTTCAAAAATATAAGGTACTGACATTGTCATGTTTGTAAGTTTTGGAAATCGATTTGTTTGATTTTTAAAAGAAGGGAAAAATACATTGCAGTAACCTATCAAACAAGAAATTGTGATAGTTTGGCTTTAATATTACCTTCAACCACCCTTATAAAAATTTTTTTTTTATCTGAAAAAAAATGTTTAATCATTTGCCTTACACATCAGAAGAACAAGCAATTACATAAAGTTTCGAAATCAAGTTAAGCACCTGTTTTTGGACAAGGCCTATTATAATTTAACTGAATATTTGCTGATTTCTTGGCCTTGAGTATTTCTTTTTACTGTATGACAGTCAAATTGACCTATGTATGTATGTTGTCCATATTATATGTTATTGTTGGTTTTATATTGATATTGTTTATATTTTATGCTTGTGTACTTGTGAGTCTTATTTCTTTTGTGAATGTCTATGTATCCATATTTTTAAATACCTATTAAGATATGTGTTAGCTTGTTGAGTGTTTTTTTTATGTTGTAATGTACACTTCCCCAAAAAATTAACGCACCACCAAAAAATAACCAAAAGTTCAAAGCAAGATTTTATCAAAACTACTGGTCCGATTTAGACGTTTTTTTTTTTTTTAATGACAGGTTGTGCCATCCACAATGTTAGTATACTAACGGTATTCTAATAAAAATCTTTTTTTTACTAATACCGGGTGTAGCAATTATAGCGTGTTTTTTTAATAAAACTTGTAACACCCTGTAGAGTTGATCAGTTACAATATCAAGTTGGAATTGAAATCACGCCATAGCCTTATCTTTTTTTTACATTTTGTTTTTTTATTTACTCCATTATCTTTCTTATTAAACGAGAAACAGCATTTTATAGCATAACATGATTTTATTGGTTTTAATTTACATTTTTCTCACTAAAGTAAGTAGCAGGCTATGGAAAACCAAGGTAACAGTAATTGTCAAAAATGCAGATGCTTTTTGTCACTGTCAGTCCGCTTTGTATGAATGTAGATCAATATGCAACGTGAAACAAGAAATCTTACTCGCGAAGAATGTGCTCAAGCATTAATATTGTTTGAGGATGGTTGGAGCTACCGAAGAATTGGTGAACGATTTATGGTAACTCATACAACCATTTCACGAGTTATACAACGATATAGAGAGACTGGAAGTAATTGTCGCAGGCCGGGACAAGGGAGGAATCGAAAAACAACTCCGATTCAGGAGCGTTTTTTGAGACTCGCAGCATTAAGACAGCGTTTTGTAACAGCTCGAGCCCTTCAAACTCAGATTCGAGATGTTAATGGTGTACAAGTTTGTACAGAAACCGTTCGTCAGCGACTCAGAGAGCATAATTTGAGACCTAGGATTGCTGCTCGAGGTCCAGCTTTAACTAGAGTTCATCGGAGAGCAAGGCTAAATTTTGCTATGGAGTATCGTAACTGGTTGGAGGCTGAATGGCAACAGGTATTATTTACGGATGAGTCCCGATTTTGCTTGTTTAACAATGACAGGCGTATACGTGTATATCGACGTCCTAACGAAAGGTATGCTCAGTGCAATTTTTCACATACAACATTATTTGGGGGAGGATCTTTGATGGTCTGGGGAGGCATTTCATTGACTGGTCGCACGGAACTTGTTATTATAAATGGAAGCCTTACAGCTGAAAGGTACATATTGGAGGTGTTAGATCAACATGTTGTGCCATATGCGCCATTTATTGGGCAAGGATTTTTGTTAATGCAAGATAATGCCAGGCCTCATGTTGCTCGAGTTGTGAGAAATTACCTAGAGGAAGTCGAAATCGCTACCATGGCATGGCCTGCTCGGAGCCCGGATTTAAATCCGATAGAAAATCTCTGGGACACTCTTGGGAGGAGATTACAAGAGGAACGTAACGTAAACACTTTGGAAGACGTACGGCAGAGACTTATTCGCATATGGGAAGAACTGGACCAAAATGACATAAGGTCTCTAATTTTAAGTATGAACCGTCGTTGTCAAGAAGTTATTCGTGCCAGAGGCGGAAATACTCGCTACTGACATTTTGGTGTAATTTTTAGTTGCGTTTTGTTTCGGTTTTTCGTTATTAATAATTTGCAATAAAATCATGTTATGCTATAAAATGCTGTTTCTCGTTTAATAAGAAAGATAATGGAGTAAATAAAAAAACAAAATGTAAAAAAAAGATAAGGCTATGGCGTGATTTCAATTCCAACTTGATATTGTAACTGATCAACTCTACAGGGTGTTACAAGTTTTATTAAAAAAACACGCTATAATTGCTACACCCGGTATTAGTAAAAAAGAGATTTTTATTAGAATACCGTTAGTATACTAACATTGTGGAAGGCACAACCTGTCATTAAAAAAAAACGTCTAAATCGGACCAGTAGTTTTGATAAAATCTTGCTTTGAACTTTTGGTTATTTTTTGGTGGTTCGTTAATTTTTTGGGGAAGTGTATATTAGGTTAAATTTTATTTTTATTGTAAGTGTATTTGATAATATATTTGCTACTTTTTGTATAATTTAATTAGAATTACTTGTATCAGTATTAGTCTTTACAGCTTCGTCAGTGAGAATAAGTTCTTTTAATAATACTGTAATAATACAGCATATTTGGCCTTTGACATTATCAAAAGAAAAATGGAAGATACGTATTAAGTGACATATTTCCTGAGTATTAAATATTGCAGAAAGGACCATTTGTATCACTATTTTTTCCTGTTCATCGTACATATGTGTAATTTAATATAGGATACAAATATAATTAAGTCTAATATTTATATATTTTTTTAGTCCTATCAGAATGTTATGAATGGTTATTACTGTACCTACTAAAAGAAGCGGACAAAAAGCAATCTAAAATAGAAAAATTGAGCAATAAATTTGTTGCAAGAACAGAATCTCAAGTGTACTGTGCAGCAATCTTATCCAGGGCGTATATAGAGTATTTAGCATTGCAAGCGTTTTGGAAGAAATCAGCGACAGCGGATTCAAGTTTAAAAACCACTCTAAATTATTTGGCAGGTCTGTACGGTTTGTGGAGTTTGGATAAACATCTAGTTTACTTTTATCAGGTTAGTGCACGTTTTGGTGTAGAATTGCTTATACACTTTTTTCCCAGTAAGTAGGTTTATTTGCCATTTGTATATAATTTTTATATTGTATTTCTAAACAAGCAGACCTAAATCACACTACTGATAAAATCGTGTTAAATATCGTTGCGTGAGCGCTATTATTACGACTATACGGTGACATGAGGGATTGATGTGGCGAATTTATAAAACCATCTGATGGATTCTTTATTCGAAGTATAATTGGTCTTAGGTTTGAGCCAAAAAGATATGTAGAGAGGTTTTATTAGCTAGGAAGAACTTTGTTGGAAAAAAATTGTTCTGACATGCAAGTAATTTTTATTTAATTGCAAAAGTTAATTACATTTTTGAGAAAGACCCTTTATGTTTACGATACCAAAATATTGAAAAATTGATTATTGAAGATATTTAGGAGAAAAAAGATTAGTATGGTGTTTATTCAGAAAACTCAATCTGAAAATGTTGTTTTTGTGTTTATAATTGCTTGAACTTTGATTAAAATTGCTTGAACTTTGATCTCATGAATTTTGGTATTTAAAAAAGTTAATGGTTTTGTGTAATGATAGGTAGGTTTCTGTATTATTGTTGGTTTGATAGAAGCGATGTCAAGGGTCAAAAGGTTTAAAGGCTCTTGTAAAGAATTTTACCCATGGAATTTAAAAAATTTAAAATATACATTTGAAAAATTATCTTTTTTTAATAATTCCTATACACAAAAATGTATGGATGAGGCACTTTTTCAAATTATATCCAAAAAAACTAAGGTTTCGGAAGGTTGCACTGAACTTGTTTTTGGCATATTGTTAAAAACATATTTTTAACAAACTTAATTTACGAACTACGTAAAAGAATGAATATATTATAATGCTCTATAACACAAAAAATATTATTTTTAACTGAAACTTAGAAGTAATTATTATACTAGACGTTATTAAACGTTTTTGAACATAATTACAGCTGCTAAATAAGGAGAGAGCTGGAGTGTCGCCCGTTGGACGGAAATCCAGTGTGCTGAGGATGCTACATTGTCAAGTTTATTTTATATATGGTCTATATAAATTATATAAGAAAAACAAAATGCATTTGTGGGTTATGGATCGATACTAGCAGGAGCGCGAAGGCACTAGGTGAATTGGTACCGGGTTAGCACCAGCTTAGGCGCCGTAGGCGTCATCGTTAAAGCCCTAAAAGGCGAAAAACAGCGCAGGGCATCAATGGCGAAAGTCTGGGCCGAATGTTAGGCTTTCGCCAGTTATGCACCCGCCTGTTGATTAGTGTTGACCGTACTAGGTAGATTGGTACCGGGTTAGCACCAGGTTAGGCGCCGTAGGCATCATCATTAAAGCCCTAATATTAAAGGCGAACGACAGCGAAGTGCATCACTGGCGGAAGTCTAATATTCGGGATCGGCACACAGGTCCAAATGCGTTACTGTCGGGAGACCAACATGAAAAATTTAATCTGCATACAATAATGTAAGTTTGGCAACAATACAAGATAGCCTTTCTTCAAATTGTCATATCAAGGAATATGGCGCATTGGAATACAGTGAAAATATCTAATTTCTTTTTGGTATTTTTAATAGTAAAAGTGGTTCATCCATTTCTTTTATTTCCTTAAAACAGTTAAGTGAAGGTAAACTGTCTATTTTAAATTCAAAAATTATCAAATTCCGTGGGTTTAATTGTTTACAAGACCCGGTTTAAACTTACCTCCAAATAGTTCAGCCATGCTTAATGTCAAATACAAAACTTAATTTTTCGTAGTTAAACTTTCACAAACTTCCTATAAATTTTTACAGTTGCACTGAAGAACTTTCTGTGTTTGATGTTTGCTGCATTACTTCGGGTAACCATGGAAGCGGACAAAACAAATGTTGTTGAATTTACACTTCAAAGCCTACTTAATCAAAATCGAGTAATGAAAATGTTAAGTTTGGAAGAAAAATTGAGGACTTTTTCAATATGTTGAGATTAATCGGGCCCACGGTGGGGTGCTGAAATAGAATTTAATTAGAAAGATGCGCGTGAAATTTGAAAGATGCCCAGACGTATCTGAGATATCGACATATCAAACATTTCCATTTTGCAAATATGTCAATATATTTCACACTTTGTCCAAGATGGCTCTCCAATTTTTTTTTGTCCGGATATTTTACTACTCACCACAACTCTTTTAATACTTCTTATTTCAACTTTAACAAAGTAAGCATTTGCCTGAGGGGCACAGGCAATACAAGAAAAGACTCCTTAACTTACTATCTTAAAGGGCGTCACTCGAGAGGGTTTTCACTAACGAAAGCCAAGCAATTACATTGAACTTAATGTTACGGGGTGAGAAATTTAATTAATGAAAAAAATAATAGGTATTTTTTATTCCCTGAACAAACTTATTTGGTTTAATTACCTACACAGAGGATTTATGTGGTTTTTTGACATGCATATTTTATTACGTAAAAATTACATTAGTATAAAGTCAAAAGTGTTATGAGTAGTCTGTTCCTATTACTGATATGAAACCGTATCTATCCAATCCAAATTATCGGATACTTACTTAGATGAAAATATAGAATACTATTTAAAGTATACAGAATTCCTTAATGGGTTGTTTAAGTGTTTTTAGGCTATACCTTTTTTTTAACAGAAATGGTAGGTACAGATTAGTAATGTCATGACCACAGCTATTAAAAAAAAGTACTTCAAAATTCAACTAAACGACAGTATAGGATACTTCAGTGTTGCCAGACCCTAAATAGGCTATTATCAGAAAAATGAAATTAAATTATCAGATTATCGTTAAAATTAGCAGATAAAATGGTGGATGAGCAGTGCTAAAAAAATGTCCTCACTATTTATAAGCGTTTACTTCATATTTATTAATATTTGCTTAAGTAAAACTACATAGAGTATATGAACTACATAGCACTGAATATATGAAGTTTCATATGATTGTCAGACGTCTGGCACATATCCCACGGGGTGTTTTGTGTGGTCTGATAACCATAAAAATTTCGAGGATTTCCCCCCTTCGAACTAGCGCTATCCTAGTCTAAACTCACTTGTAGTATTGTAGTAGAAATTAAAAATGCAAAAAACATAGTATTACATTTCTTACTAGAATCGCTATAAAAGCTATAATATAGGACAAGTAGCAGTTTTGAAATATTAAATTTAAAAATCCTATTTATTCAAAATTATGGCATATTCTAATAATTATCAGACCAATGGCAACACTGGGATACTTCAAAATAACTAAATTCCAATCACTACTTCCTATCCGTATTCCATTTTTAGCTTCGCTTAAAGGTAACTTGCCAGATCAAAAAGGGGGGTTCTTGAATATTGTCAGGCTTTAAACCCTATCCAAAGCACGATATCTAATTTTTTATTTGATAAATTGTTGAAAGATTTTTTCTGAGTTGAAAGGCATTATGACTTCAATTGTTTGTCCTTGGGCCTATTTCTGGTGTCACCCGCATCTTTTTTTTTTAGTTTAGCTGGCACTAGTATCCCTTCTATTCCCGCCACCAAGCGGCCGTTACGCTTTCTGGATTGGACACACAAGCAGAATATAAAACCGAATTAAATATAGGAATCTTCTCGTCTGCATCTTTTTTACCGCAGTTTCCAGTCAGAACCGTTTGAGTAACTCCGAAAACACACAGATCATCCCCGGCATACGAGACTCTTTTGAAGAGCTCCAATATTCTACGAGGACCGACGACACACTAAACAGAAAGTATGGTTTATTCATTCCAGCTGAAAAAAATTACACCTACTCTGCTTTTTAATGGAGTGAATCGACTCGACTGTGAATTCGACTAGATCCTTAAAAAACTATAATACCTACTTATATGATATCTTTTTTAATTTTCTCCCTCGAAATGTGCATAATTTTAAACATTTATCTGACAAACTTTACTATAATATATGATAAAATCTTGTATTCTTTTTCATTTAATATTATTTCAGGGAGGCTACACAAGTAATCCACAATTTTCTTCTATGATAAAAGATAGCATTTTACATTTATGTGATGCCCTAAAACCAGAATTTATGGGAATTATAGACGGAATGGCACCTCCAGACTATATAGTTAATTCCGTATTAGGACGATCTGATGGAAAGGTAAGACATATACATCCTAGTATTAATATTCTCCCTATATACCCAAATTCAGACATCACGTCACCGCGGCCACCGGCGCCGTTAAATCCACGCGTAACGGCGTGGAATATATCAGTCGGACTAAGTGACTGACAAATGGATAAATTACAATTTAGTGTCACTATTTTATTTAAATATTTAAGTGGCCTTAAAACAAAAAACTCTTGCGAAATAAATGTTTTAGGCACTTGACGTTGTGTTTGAAGCCGTTGACTTTGATGTTGCCGTTCTGATGTTAAGCATATGTTATTTTAATCACTAAAGAGGTTTAAATTTAGACCAGGTCTAACTTGGCAGTTATAGGTTTAAAATGAACAAATAATTTTTCTAATGTCTAAATTACAAAATGACAGTAACGTAAGCAAAACACAACTGGTAAACTAACAGTTTTAGTTACCATATCAATTAGATCTGGTCTAACTCTTAAACCTTTTTAGTGAATATGGGGGATGGGTTTTAATGCAACCATTTATAAAAGTTATTGCTGTCGCCGTTTGTTGGGACTTGGCCAAGTTTTAAGTTTTGCTGCTGCTGTTCGCGTTATTTTCGTATGCGTATTGAAATTAAATTTAGTAGACAAAAGACGGCCATTTAATTTGTTTTGTTTATTCTTGATGTTGCTTTGATCATTTGTGTTATTTTCCGTTTTCATTTTTCGAGATTTCTTTTTCAAAAAATAAAATAAAAAAAATTGGTTATGTATTAAGAAATCTTGGTTTAAACCGTGTCATATTGGAATTACTTACCGAAGTTTCGCCTGCGATTACACGAGGCATCTTCAGGGATTTTCACTGCACAATACTGAATATACTGTATTGGTTATGTATATTTTTTGACATGATATTTGCAGATGAAAAATATGACAGTTGAGCGTCAAAATTATGAAAGGTAAAATTAAAACATTAACAGTACAGGAACGACAACGTCAAGGTCGTCAAGGTTATAAATCCAACTTAACGTTGCACGGCCCTAAAATATGTCCATTTCGCAACTCGAATCATAAGTATATAGTTATTAACAAATGAAATGAATAAAAAAATAAATGAAAAGATTAATTATATACTACCAAACTAATCTTTATAATAAAATACCCAATATTTTTCAGCTCTACGAAAACATACAAACGGAGATATTCCATAATCCAGGCGCGATGTCGAGACCGGATTGGTGGCCTGAAATCATCATCAAAGACGCCCCCGATTTTGTCAAAATTCCCAGCAAACTCTAAAATTCCTCAGTATTAATTCATGCAGTGAAGGCATTTGTTAAAGTATTAAAACACATATTTATTCTTCGGATCAGGACAAACGAAAATGCAATTACAGGTTAACAATAGGTTTTGTAGCTGAGAATTAAAACATTTGGGTATTTTACATTTAAAGACGGAATACCTCAACTCTACCATCCTTTTTGTCAGTCCTTAAGACGTCATCTTGAGAATGGCAATTATGTAACTAATTTTATGATTTGGCCAATCTTTTATTTTTCGTCCTGTCGTTTTTACAAGACACAATTTTTTATATCGCGCTCCCGGTGGTTGTTACTAACCAACCTTACTTCATCCCCTAAAAACCTCAATTTTAAAATGGCAACCATTCGGAAATGTGGCAGAACCTAATTTTCGAAAACTTACAATACTCAAAAATTTTATACCTCACGTGATTCTTAATTTAAATATTGGTATGGCATTTGCAATACTTGCAGTCTGTTCTAAATTTTAATGCATTCAACATTTTCTTCGCTATAGAACACCCTGTACGTAGGTACAAAATTACTATACTTAGCCTCCACACTCATAAGAATGAAGCAGAAAGTCGGGTGTAAAATACTTGAGTGTTGTAAGTTTTTATAATTTTTATTCTCTGTTATTTAGCCTCGAGTTTCTAGATTCTACCACGTTTACGAGAATTGATTTCACTGACGGCTACAGCAAGCTGCCTATTGTGGCGCCCTCAGTTTAGTCTTTTGTAAAATATCGAAATGTAATTGACTTCGATTGCAGGGGTCGTCTGTTCTAACCCCATCAGGCAATATTTTAGTTTTTTTTTCTATCATAGACATAACAGGGGAGATCCTACATCTCTAACTGTTCATAAAAGGGTGTATGTTTTATTGCAATGATCAAAGTAAATAAATATGTACTGCAACTAAGTGTGAAAAAGAAAAAAATATCTATTCTGCTTGTCGGACCTCACAAAAGGCAACACAGTAAAGTTATAATGGCAGACTTCTTTTCTTCTTGCCTTGACATTTAATGTCAGTGGCCATAAGCGTAATTTGGATAACATTACTTAACTGCTAATTAAAATCTGTATCTCAACGGGCATATTTAGTAATATAACTAAACTCGTTTATTTTCACTTTGTTCTGACTGCAAAACAAAATACCTACCTCCTACCTCTTAGTATTTTAAAATAATTTATTGTAAGAAATGCACATTATTTTAGGTCAAGTATGTATAGATGTAAAAGTGCAGATATGTAATTTTGCCGAGTAATACAGAAAAACAATAACGTTTTGACTCACACGAGAAAAGAGACGTTAGGGCTTAAATAGCCCAAATTTTCGCTCACTTCGCACTTACGCCCCATAATGCCCAAAAACTCGCACAAAAATTACCAAAAATATTTCAAAAACTCACAAAATTCGCACAAACCAACACCGCTTTGCTGGCTCTACTGGTTTATCAGTTTTGTCGCTTTTTAACTAATGGCATTGTATGGAATAAAAAAAGGTTATTTGATTAATTATTTGTTAATAAAAATTGTATATTTTTAATGAAATATTACAGGTGTTACAGTAGTGAAATCAACTTAAAAATTAATTAACTAATTAGTGCTATCAACAAGTAATTTTGACGATGTATGAGTGCTTTCACGGTAAAATCAATTCTCGCTTTATGATTGGCCGCCATTTTGAGGAAGGTAATTTTGATGTCGCATTATTTGAAAATTAAATGCGGTTGATTAGCCGGTAATCATCCCAGTATCAAAAATGTCTACATTTTTTTTCCGAAAATATTTAAAGAAATTGTTCTTATAAATGTTAATACTAGTAAGTGTAAAGTGTTACCAATTAATTTGTAAAAGTATTTATATTGTAAAAAAACACCTAAAATCAATTACGTTTTGAAAAAAAAACTGTAAAGATCTGCGTTTTAAAACAAAACTTTCAAATTAGCTATGATACATTTTACAATGTTTAACTGTGTTATAACATTGTTTGCACTAAATATTACAAAGTTCAATCAGATCATTATCATGTACAGGGTCATCATTTATATTTCGCCACCCATTTTTAGGGTTTATTTGTGTATGTATATATGATTTCAGGGAACTAGAAAAAAATAATTTTGAATATACAGGTTGAGTCAGAAACTAGTATCATACCAAATTTTGTTTTTTTTAAATGAAATGTCCTGTTTATTTTTGATGTTTTAGATTCTCCTTATTATTCCCTTTCCAAAAATGTGTGATATGTCTATACTTGGATCGGTAGTTTTTGTGCTATTCGATTTCAAAATTCCCCTTTAACTGAAATTCAACATATATCCTAGTTAATTTGGGTGAAATCGTGTCTAAGGTGTCTTGATGATAATGTACAAAAAGATTAATATGATTTTAAAGTAAAGAAATATTTTATTATGAACAATAAATACTAAATGAAAGAAAAAAATGACAAACAAAAATAAAAACAAAATTACAAATTGCGATTAATGCAGTTAAAAATAAAATCAGAGTGATTTTCGTTCAATCTTGCAATTTTTTTCCCAATTCTGTCCTAATACAGTTATATTTTCGAGTCTATTGTAGTAAATTTTGTTTTTTAGATAACCCTATAGAAATAAGTCAAGCGGCGTCAGGTCTGGTCTGTTTGATGGCCATCTTATATGTCCATTTCGTCCAATCCACAGATCATAATTCAGATTCAAAAATTGAATATCATTTAAAACATTGAGCGCTGAAGCGCCATCCTGTTGTCAAATGAATGTAAATCTCTGATTTAAAGGAACGTTATCTAACTGCTGTTCTATGTCTAGACTTTCACGGAAAAATATTGGTCCCATAACCTTATTTTTTAGAATGCCACAGCAAACATTTAAATTTTGTCTTCCTTGATTTTTGACTACTTGAATTTTGTGAGGATTGTTTGTCGCCCAAAAATGTTTATTGCGGCAATTAAACATACCATTAGTAGTAAATGTAGAGTCATCGGTAAAAAGTATATTGTGTAAAAAGAGCGGACATCTTAAAATTTCTTTACAAAAAATTAATCTTTGACGCTTATGTTCTTCAGCTAGACCATGAACGGGTAGAAATTCATATGGTGATAATTATAACGATGAAGAGTTTGTTGAATTTTGCCAAATGATTTTTGAAAATAAATCGCTGCATCAGTAATTGATCGTTCAGGGTTTTCTGCAATAAAATGAACCATATATAGTCCTAAATATAGAAAACTAATTATAATTTACTCGTAAAGAATAGCAACAGGCTTAAGTCAAAGTTTTCGTTTGGATTTACAGTTCTTCTTCTTCTATTTAAACTTTTGGTATCTTCAAATTTATTTAGTATATATTGTGCTTCGTGTTGGGAAGGTTCTACCGGAAATTTGCCTATGATACTCATTTTGAATGTGGGTAAGGTTTATATTATTGACATATTATATTTGTCTTCATGGTATAGCGCATTTTGTTGGGCAAAACTAACACAGACAAGTTAAATGATAGTGACAATATCAGTACCACCAAGACACCTTATAGACACGATTTCACGTAACTTAACTAGAAAAAGGGGAAATTTTAAAGTCGAATATCTCAAAAACTACCGATCCAAGTATAGACATATCACACATTTTTGGAAAGAGAACCTAAAAAAATCAAAAATATGCAGGGCATTTCATTTAAAAAAAAGTACCAAAATTTGTACGCTAATAGTATCTGATTCACCCTGTATATTCTAAGTTCTTTTCTCTAGAAAGTTCCCTGAAATCCATACAACTTTTCTATTTATTATTTTATTCTATCTACAAAAATAAATCCTGAAAATGGGTGGCGAAATATAAATGATAACCCTGTACAAGGTTTCTGTTTATATTTTGAATTGTGTCATCCACAAAATTTTTAGTTTATATATATATATATATATATATATATATATATATATATATATATAGGGTGATTCATTAAGAATGGCCTCCGGCCATAACTCGGTAACTGTTGATCATAAAATTATGGGGAAAAATATTTGTGGGTAAATCAGCAAAAGAAAATAACTGGAAATTATTTTCAAATTCGAAAAATGGCCGCTAGGGGCCGCAATAGCAACTCAAAAATGGAAAAGCCGATTTTATCTTGAATTTTCGTAATTGAGGTTTGTGGAAAATATAAGCATTGTATTCTTCAGCCAATTATGCAACTTTTTGCTATGTATCATTTTCTTTCTATTTTCAATAATAAAGTGGTGGAGGAGGGTTAAACTTTTTTTCTTTCAAACGTTTATATCTCTGTTTTGGATGAACCGATTACATTAAACTTGGTGTTAGAAAAAAAGAGCTTTTTTGCCCTTCAATTAGAGCTATTAACTGTGCCGTAATGATTCTATTAGTGGCCACTAGATGGTGTTTTTCGTATTTCTTCAAATAATTCTCAAAAAAATCAAATAGTATGATATGACTTTTTTGTCATAATTTAATTTAAAGTTATAAAAGGTATCGAATAGTGAAAAAATAACCCCACCAATTTCTAGAGGGGAAAAAGTGAATGATAGAGATTGATGATTTTCGTCTGTCGTTTCAACTAAGCCTGCAATTATAGAAAAACTAAAAAAACACACAAAAATGGTTTTAAGTGTAGGCTTAGTTGAAATGACAGATGAAAATAAGTTTCACTTCATCATTGCCACTTTCTCTCCTCTATAAATTGGTGAGGTTAGTTTTTCAATCCGACGTTTCGGTCTCGGGCGACCATTATTAATTTTTTTAATTTAAATACTGACCTTAATTATGACAAAAAAGTCATACCATAACATTTGATTTTTTTGAGAAAATCCGTATTATTTAAAGAATTACGAAAAAAACGCCATCTAGTGACCACTAATAGAATCATTACGGCACAGTTAACAGCTCTAAGTGAAGAGAAAAAAAGGCTCTTTTTTCTAACACTAAGCTCAATGTAATCGGTTCATCCAAAACAGATATAAACGTTTGAAAGAAAAAAAGTTTAACCTTCCCCCACCACTTTATTATTGAAAATAGAAAGAAAATGATACATAGCAAAAAGTTGCATAATTGGCTGAAGAATACAATGCTTATATTTTCTATAAACCATAATTAGGAAAATTCAAGAGAAAATCGGCATTTCCATTTTTGGGTAGCTGTTACGCACCCTAGCGGCAATTTTTCCAACTTGAAAATAATTTCCAGTTATTTCCTTTGGCCGATTTACTCACAAATATTTTTTCCTGTAATTTTATGATCGACAGTTACCGAGTTATGGCCGGAGGGATCTATATATATATATATATATATATATATATATATATATATATATATATATATATATATATATGTAATATACCTCAGAGCTACAGGGTATTAAGTCCAGTTTTGAAGAATAAGGACCAAAGAGTATCAACAGCCTTTGAGACGGAATGGTCCTATTACTGAACTTAATATATTTATTTTTCGGATATTTTTGCAAATGGGGAAATAGGACTTAATACTTAGTTCCCCTGAAAAGAACGAAAAAAATTAAATAGGAATCAGTCAACCCAAAAATAGGAAAAATTGGACTTAATAAAAACCCTGTGGCTCCGAGGTCCAGAATCATATGTAACGATCTCAGAGTGTTTTAAGATAGTGAAAAGATGGCAGATTTGGCTTATCATCAAATGAAATATAATAATTCATTTTTTTAACTAGCCTACATAAAACTCGTTTGTTTTCGAATGTTTGTCCACAAAGAGTCCTATCATGTAAAGCTACAAATATTTTTGTAAGATATATTTTTTAGGTTTAAAGAGTATATTATTGAAAGTTTTGAAATAAATTTATTTTTATTGTGAACGCTTCGGAGTTTTAATTTCAGTTCACCAATTTTGACAGATATAGTTTTATGCGAAGATTTGCAACAGTGGAAGATATCTTGTAGTGCTGAACCCTAACAGTTATTCTGCAAAATTAAATAATCGTTAATTGTCCATGCTATTTAAATACGCAATGTAACTATATTGTTTAAGGGTTTCCAAGGAAAAATAACTATAAAATATATTCTATATTCTGAAAATAATTTTTAAAACACAAAACAAAACATTTATATACAAAGTATTTAAAAATAACCATACATCAAAAAAGTATTAAGAATTAAACAGGTATCGTCTATATTATACTATGTGTTTTAGCTATTTTATTAGAAAAAAATATATATATGCAACAAATAAAAGAACATCTATATCAAAAAATAACCGTCATGTACAGGGTACCTCAAAACTACTGCACATCAGAAAAGTATTAAAAATTAAACTTCCGGTTATACCTACCGGTTTTATCTACTACATTAGAAAATATATTTTTGTATTATTATATTCATTATCAAGGGGCACCAAAAAGGGTTTATAAGAGTGGTGTTTTTTTGTCATTAGCGCAACGGTGTTAAGATTCAAAGTATTTATTAATTAAAAACTAATTAGTGGGAAATCAAAAAAAAAAACAAAACTAAACAACTAAAAATCTGTATGCTGCAGGATAGGTTTTAAATGGAAAACAATAACTATTTTTTAGCTACTTGGTTAATTATATATGGCATATCTAATTGAGCTCCATATCGACCAGCAGCTTCCAAGATAACTTGCAAAATTTTGGTGGAAGGATATTTTATATTTATCTGGTTTCTTACATACACCAGATACCATAAAATTGCTGCAACATGAGCACACGTTCCAACAGTTCTTGAACCACCAACACGTGCAGTAGTATACTGTAATTAGATTATCTCCATTTTGATATTCAACCCATATTTGTTGCTTTATTATAATGATAACCGAATTTGGGATACATTGTACAATATTATTTTAAAGGTTACCGTATTGTTACTCTGTTTTCTTTATGATCTGATCACAGTAAAAACACTGAAAGATATCCTCCTGGACTAATAGGCATCTATATCAAAGAACTGTCATACCCTAATACACTGCATTATTGTTTTCCAGGCAACTTGATTAATAAATATGTTGGATCTGGTAAACTACCCTGACTGACGATTTTTGCATATTTTATTTTTTTTTCCAGAAAGTACCCATTTGTAATTTTATATTTCAAAAATAAAAATTGCGGGATATGCAAGAGTTTTCCTAAAAAAAATTAATTAAAAGTCACACTCGGTCACAATTTGACAGCCTTAAAACGAAAAATTTAACAATGTTGCCAGATTTTAGATTTACCAATTTGTCAGAGGAAATGAAATGAAAATTATTTGGGCAACAGAATTGTAATTATTTATTGTTATTATTATAGTTTTAATGAAGGTTTTATTGACGAACCTGGGCTAACCTAACCTTAGCGCTTTCTTTACAGAAATCCTAACTAGTCCTAACCTAACCTAATCCGCATTTTTATTAATTATAAGTTTTGTTATAAAAAAAATAGTTTTACGTGTATCATAACTTATATGTATTTCTTTAATTATGAATATGGCAATGTCGCACATCAAATTAAAAACAAGCATGGCGATACCTTTGATTTGTATAATAATTACATCTTAAAGTAAATTTTGAGTGCTGATGAGAGTTTTCCACACATTTTCTCAATTTGGACTGCTAGAATGGTAGATAAAACAAAAAGAAACAAAAATAAACGAGATTTAAGAGTGTCAACATAGTATACCGAAACCAATATGTTTTCAATTTAATTTTAATGTTCAAAATGGAAATTCAATTCTGTCACATTAAACAAATAATTGCATATAGAATTTTTTGTTCTATATATATATATATATATATTTACTTGTAATATAATTTTGAGCAGAAACGTGACAATAGTTTATTTAAAATTGGTATTTTATTTGATAGATACTTAAAACCGTTGCACTAATTAACGCTTAACATGCATATAAAAATTGCAGTTTAATAACCTTAAATCAATATTTGATTATAAACACTATATTTTAGTTGATGACCCTATAATAAAGTAGCAATGATACAAACGAGTTCAACTTTTATTACTTTTGTGATGTGTAGTTAACTATAATTTTTTGCTTAATATATTTCTTTTATTTGTTGTGTATAGAATTTTGAGAAAAAACATAATAGTTTATTTAAAATTTTCATTTTATGGTTATTTTTGCCGGTTCAGGTGATTACTTTTCTTAATCTTTTTTTTACAAAAGTTGTAATTTTGTGTGTAGTTCGTATAGTTTTGGTTAGCCTTGGTTATCTGAATAATTGTGTAGGAAACATAATTAGTTTTTTAGTTAGGCGATCCCGAGAAAAAAGAGATTCCGCCCTTCTCGAACCTGAAATTTTAAGTGGCATTTTGGTTAAAGAGCTTTCTAAAGGTCCTCGGGGTGGTATTTTGGCTTTCGGTTTTTTTTGCCCTTGTCTGAGGGTCTGCCTCCAAGTAACATTCCTTTAAAAGGAAAGGCAACCTCACATTTGTACTACTTTTATTTTAAGGCGCGTTAATTTCCGAAATAATTTATGGTATTTAGAAAAAAAAAAGCCCGTTCAAAATTACAAATATTTTTGTCTTATTTCTACTTTCCCCTTGGTTTATGATCTCTAGCCGGCCTATATACTCACAGTGGCGGCGCGTGAGATGTCCAAGGGTGTGTTCTGCATTAAAAATACTCAACAAAAAAAACACTGTATTACTATAATTTATCAGTATACTGGGCTTGTACGTTTTATTTATATTTGATCCACTTAGGACCAACATGATGGGAGGGAGCATCGTCCTCCCCAATATGTTATTCTGTTGGGCAAAATCTTATTTTATGTTGGAATTATTTAATTTTTCAATAAATCGTTAAAAAATTAAATCAAATTAATTTTGTTCAAAGCCGAAGGGCCCATATGAATGAATGAATGATACTAGGTAGGTACAAAAGAGTGCGGACTTTTTTCTTTTAGTTCTTATTTGGAGTTTTCTTACTTCTCCCAATATTCGGTGCGTCTCTGGATCCACTAACTTCAATGTTTATTTGTGATGCCGGTCCACCAAGTTCTTTAATTTTATCTTGTCTTTGAATGCCAAAGAGCTAAAATTTTAAATTTGTAAATACTCAATGGAATTCATATTTATGTAATAAAATAGAACCAATCGTACGTCAAACAGCTAAAATTATGAATTTGTAAATACTCGATTGAATTCATATTTATGCAACTAAATAGAGCCAATAGAACGAAAGATTTAACAAAACACAGCCGCAAATCATCCATAAATCGCCGTATTAAGCCACGTGCGGCGCTCGACTAATCCGACGTGTCATTTTCAAAAATCGATCGCTGTGCACCCACAATCTCTCGCCAGTTGCAAAACGGGCCTACACTGGAGATCTTCAGGCTGTGAAACTTGTGGTCTTCTTGATGCCGTTAGAGACAGAATCTATAGGGATGTTAGAGATTAACGGATGGTTGATGGAAGCCCAATTATAATGTTTAATGGAATGCAAGCAACTTGTCAAATCCGAAACCTCGGGTAGATATTCTAAACAGCAATTAAGTGTTGTACAAAACTGGGAGTTATTCTCCTATTTGCTTGTTATATAAAAATATTTTAAAAAAAGTTGCCCTACCTCAGAAATATTTTGCCTGCATCAAGTTGGGCTTCTGGCTAAAGGCCCTGCATCAAAAACAAACGCAAAGAGGAGACACCTCAATATCGTGTTTTCATATTTTCCTTACTTTTTACGCTAAATCTTTCAATGATATTATGAACCAGTTGTAACAACTTATATTTAAGATTGCTATTAAAAAGTAATAATTGTTGGAATTTAAAAAAAGCTTGCACGTTGTTTAACGCTTGGGCGTTACTTAGTCGTATAGAGAGAAGCGTAAGGTGACGCTTGCCCTCTCTGGGATGTTAATTATAATTGCCGAACGCGTCAATATGCACGTGTATGTTCCACATATTTAATTTGTTAAAGTGAACTGCACTGTCTCAACATAGCAGAGCGCGGCGTTACCAAATTTACGTCTTCCCTAAGTTAAACAAATTGTGCACAATCTGACAACACCTATAAAAATAAAATAAAAATGTTGCGTAAAATATGGAAAATGCCAAATTCCAACTTCGTTATCCTGCATATCAAAAATTAGGCGCAGGATTTAGTTGTGGCCATGAAAGCTTTTGATCAAGGGATCCAGAACTACAACATATCAAATTAACTGAAAGCAATTTTCCATAAGAAAAGTGCGGGGTCCTTTACACCAATCTGGGAAGTATTGGTACTTTAAAAAACTAAGAAATTGATCACCCCGTTTCAAGTTTTTTTATCAAATATTAATGTTATCTGAGAAATTAGTTTACTACTCTTGGGACCTTTGGGAGGTAAAAATAATGACTAAAGAAATATACAATCAACAATTTATTATATGAGCATTATGACAACAAACATTTAATGTATTTATTATTATTTATTACATTAGTTGCCGAACTTAAAAAACACCATGTAGAAAAATACATTTTACCTAGATTTTTGTATTATAAAAACGGATATCAAAAATTTAATTTTATACAACTTAGCATACAATAAAATGTTTCTAAAAAAAATAAATTGTACTCCAAAATTTACATTCAAAAATTGTGAAAAAAAATATTTCGTTTTGATTCGTAAAATGCCAATTATATCTGTAATTTTAAAGGAGATTATCACTTACATCTCCGGAAAGAAAAATTAACCCAGCACTAAGTAATAGTTATATATTAGGACAGTCAGTTATATTATGTATATGTAGATCCAGATTTATTAGGACAGTCAGTTATATTACGTATATGTAGATCCAGATATATTAGGACAGTCAGTTATATTACGTATATGTAAATCCAGAAACATTTAGTCTGTTCACTGATTAACATGTATTTACTCTGTATGTAATATATGTAAACTTACGTGGCTAATGTAAATTTGTATCCAATCATATAATCGCTTTATAATAATAAACAATCCAGAAAGAGAGGTGGTTGTGCGAATTAATACTTAAAAACAAAAGGAAAATTATTTGTGGACACATCAGCAAAAAACATAAAGTATGGTAACCCCCTTATTAGGCTTCTTGACTTAACGATATAAACCAGCTGAAAATAGCGCCGTATTTCAGCCTAGGTCAACAAGGCAAATAACGGTGATTCGAAAGAAGTTGCTGAACCATCAGGCGTTAATAAAGTATACTTATTAAGAAACCGTGGTTCTTGAGATTAGACCGTGTCAACATGGAATCACTTTCCGACGTTTCGCCTTCGATTGCACGAGGCACCTTCAGGGATCTTTACTTCACGAGATCGGAACACTCAATGAGCCTGGAAATACCCAGCCCGTGTATCGTAATGATCGGTTTCCACGTAAGATGTAGACTGAAGCCCGTATCTCTATTAAAATTGTTAGGATGCTTATACATTTCAATAGATTATCTAATTTGGCGTTTATAGAATCCCGAATCCTATGCAAGAACTTTGGTTTATTTTACATTTATGACATGTCCAGGGAAGTTGGTGTTCAGATACAGCAAATTGTATAATTTGTTTCCTTTTGATACATCTTCATTAATTAAAAGTTTGTTCAGGTATCTTAAACCTAGTCGATATGGATCGTCCAGTTTCTCCAATATAAACATCACCACAGGAAGAAGGAATTGCATATACTCCTTCCGTTTGGAAAAGAATAATGTCCTTTGGCGATCTCAAACATTGTTCAATTTTCCTTTGTGTGTTGAAGATTGTACGTATGTTGCCTCAATCAGATCTAAAAGTGAGTTCTCAATATTATTATGGAGAAATAAGTCTGATATTATGGAAATAGAATCATTTATAGGCACATTGGTATATAGCGATTCCACATCGAAACTGACTTAAGATATCAACGTTAAAAAAAACGAAAATTCGATTTCCACTACTGTTTTTTAAAAAATATTATGACAATATTGTTTCGTTACACAGTCACTTCTTCAGATAGAATGTAATATTCAAACTAACATTTAGCGTATATATACAAAAAACCAAGTGTCTAAGTGTAATAAAATTACAAATGGCTATATAGTCCCTATAAACATTACCGCAATCAGACATATCAGGCGCCATTGTTTACAGGTTTACAATAAAGTGTCAATAATAAAGAAAGAAGTACTGTTAATATAATCTTCCCCTATAAAACAAATGTTGCGAGGTTTGTTTTTAAGAGTACATAGGTTAATAATAAATAGGTACAGTTACAAATTTAAGTTTAATAATGGGGAAGTGTTTAAGTCCATTTGTTCATTTAAAAGATTGCCGCTGTGTTTAAGTTTGTTAATTTCTATACCTTCTAAGAAATTTAGTTTTTTAGATTTATTTTCTGAATGTAAAATTTTAAAGTTGTCGTTAAAAATTTGGTTTTCGTCTAACAAATGGGATGTATAATGTGAATCTGTTTTGTCTTTGATGTAACTTCTCTCATGTTCTTTGATTCTTAAATCAAAATTTGGCCGATATATACTTTAGAACATGAACCACAATCTAACCTATACACTTCTGATTTTTTATTATTATTAGTTTTGCTTTTGTTATTTTTAATGTGTTTACCTAAAGTATTATTGGTTTTAAAAGCTATTTTTGTGTCTCTATTGAATAATTTTCTAGAAATAGTATGCGTTATTTTTCCAGTGTAAGTGAGAGTTTTAAATTGTTTGTTCACATAGTTATTGTCTACTGGATATACAAGCTTTATTGCTTTATTATAAGATTTCTTTGACAAAATTTTATCTAAAACAGAAGCTTCATAACTATTATTAACAGCAATTTGTTTTATTTTATAATATTCAATTCTTTATTGTATTTTTTAGCTGACATCGGTATGTTTAAGTCTAGGAATAAATTAATGAAAAGTTGCCATTTTATGTTTGTAATGATGTGTAGAGTTTGCGTGTATAATGATATCAGTACAAGAGGGTTTATAATAAATTGCAAAACTGTGTGCATCATTTATATTAGTTATAGTTAAATCTAAGAAGTTAATTGACTTGTTTTCTTCTATTTCTATTGCGAATTTAATGTTGGGGTGTATATTATTAATGAAGTTAAGAAATTGTTTGAGTTGTCGTTCGGTCCCTGTAAAACAGGTTAATATATCGTCAACATAACAAATATTGTTTTGAGAAAGGGTGTTGGTATATTTTGTTTTCGATATGGTTCATGAATATTTCTACAAGAATTGGACTTAGGGGATTCCCCATACTTAAACCTTCTAGACTCTAGAGCAATATAAAACGAGTTATTAAATTCAAAATAATTCAGATCCAAACAAACTATCTAAGGGACTATCTCTATAGCCATTTGTAATTTTATTACACTTAGGTTTTTTGTATATATATACGCTAAATGTTAGTTTGAATATTACATTCTATCTGAAGAAGTTACTGTGTATCGAAACAATATTGTCATAGTATTTTTTAAAATACAGTAGTGGAAATCGAATCTTCGTGTTTTTTTACGTTGAATTATGAATTTCCATCAAGTAACAGCCAACTCCACAGAACTGACTAAGATATCTTTGGGATCTAATTGGATTGATTTTAGTTATTCTATAAAATGCGTACAGTTTCTAACATATGAAAGTGTTTTACCTGTAAAATGATTAAGAATACTTGAAAGATATTTACCAATTTTGTAAGTAGGAGATTCTATCGGACTCACGATAGGTCGAAGTGGTATATTAACCTTGTGTATTTTAGGTAGTCCGTAGAACCGCCGGAGCCTTGAGCTGCTTGGCCTTAACATCTTCTTCTCCCCTGCTGGTAGGTTTATAAATTGTATTTTCTTCATGTAATATGTTTGGTCCATGACGACAGTGGCATTTTCCTTGCCTTGTTTTTATCGCCGTTCCTTCCACAGCTGATAGATTCGACTTAGGGGGACTAGAATCTTCGATGATCTTCGCTGTTTCATACCTTATTACGTCAACTTCTTCTGCTACATTTCTTCTAACTGTCGCTTCAACGGATGACACCATGTCTTCTACGGGTATATCCTTTGGTGATATGGCGAAGTTTTGGCCTTTAGAGAGGACGGATTGCTCTGCTTCAGCGACACAAATCGTACAATCTGCTGTACCTAAACACCAACATTCCAGTGGACATGTCATAAATGTAAAAAAGCGTCCTAACATTTTTAATAGAGATACAGGCTTCAGTCTACATCATACGTGGAAACCGATCGTTACACCGAGCCACGGTTCGGTAAACACACGACATAAATAACCGGTCTGGGTCTCTCCGAGCTCATTCAGCGTTCCGATCTCGTAAAGTAAAAATCCCTGAAGATGCCTCGTGCAATCGAAGGCGAAACGTCGGAACGTGATCTTGACATGGTCTAATTCCAAGAACCACAGTTTTTCCCATATTTGGTGGTTTATTTGGCAAACACCTACACACACACACACAATAATAAATTCAGTTAATCTTTCAGTTTAATCATTGAATTGTAAGCAAGTGTTACCTATAGTCTGTTTCAGACATGTATAGAGTAATAAAATGGAGAATTCCGTCTAGTTTGGCTGAATTTCGGGGTCGGTCATAGGCGTAGGTAAACTATGTTTATAGAAATAATAAATATCCTTTTAAATCCCTGTCCTTTGGCATACCTAATGAGGTTTTATTACTCTATAGATTACATTTATTACTCAATGCATACATAATAGGCTAGTACTTAATGGAGGCAAGTAATAAAACACAGATTATAAATACTTCCTAATTGTGTTTTAAACATAGTATATAGTAAGTAAATTTAGTATTGGCCGTTACGCCATACTGTTAACACTATTATAATAATATTAATAAAATGGCGACATTCACTCCAACGAAAAGTAGTTCTAATAATTCACCACTATCAGTAGGTGAAAAAGTTATTATTTTAAATGTACAAGATTTCATAAAACACTATTACTCTAGGTTTATTGTTCAAGAAATGGTTGAACGATGTCAATTCAAATGATTGCTGAATCTTTCCAAATAAGGATACTTTACTCTTGCAGGATTAATATTTTTTGACCTACCCTGTATGCTGTTTGACTTGTAACGATTCTAAGTACACTTTATATGATTATCGAGGATGCACCAACCTTTGGCAATATTTTTATTTTGATTGTGTAGTTAATAAAAAAAATTCCCGTATGTTGCATACTTAAATGACCACACTGTATATACATATATATATATATATATATATATATATATATATATATATATATATATATATATATATATATATATATATATATATATATATATATATATATATATATATATATATATATATATATATATATATATATATATATATATATATATATATATATATATATATATATTTTGTGTTTTCATTCCGGGTGTACATCCGTTCACTACTGTCGTTCTGAAAAGAACAGTTTTGCTGACGTTTCGCCAAAATCACATTTGGCATTTTCGAAGCTTTTTTCTTGCGTCCGAATAGAGACAGTCTCTATTCGGACGCAAGAAAGAAAGCTTCGAAAATGCCAAATGTGATTTTGGCGAAACGTCAGCAAAACTGTTCTTTTCAGAACGACACACAGAGGTCATTTTTAAAAATCTAGGTGGAAATAAATCATATATGAGAATATCTCTGTGTAATGATTATACACCTCACTACTCGCATTGAAAATGATGAATGTAGCCTATCCCTACTTTTTTTCTTCCCGCCAATGACGTATCCAGGTGGAGGAGGGGAGGGGGGGCAAAATGGGTTTGTTAAATATCTATATAACAAACCTCAAGTGGTGAATCTTTGATGGATTATAAGACTAAAACTTTAGGTAAATGTAGGTTCTGACTTGTATAATTTGCATGATACAGGGTGTTAAACCATTATCAAAAAAATCAATCACCATTATAATCAAAATATCCCATTCTGTTTTAAAATTCCTAACCACAAAAAAAGAATTTTATTTTTATTATGCTATTTGCTTTAATTTTATTGGAGCAACTATTACATAAAACAAGAAATAAAACATGTAACATAATTTAGTCTTTACCACAAATTATATTATTTTAACTCTGTGTAACTTTTCTTGCTCTAAAATACAAAGTGGACATAGAACCTATAAATCCATAAAAGCTTGGCAAATTTTAAAGGCAAGTGGATATAATTTATGAAAAATTGAATATTAGGTACAAAATGAAGTTATTAAAAATATAAACGTGTTAATTATATGTCTTAATTATTAATATTTGATGCAAACTATAACCACAAGCTCAAACTCAAGCTCCCAGTTATTCATCGTCATCATCCACATCATCCTCATCATCATCAACATCTCTTCCTTCTACATCATCATTATCTAAAGAATTTTTTGATAACTGAGGCTCTTTGAGCAATCTCAGCACATCTTTAACGAAAGGTTCTTTATTGGAACGAGCACCCACACATTTCGATAATGAAGAAATATAAGGATCAGAGGATACCAAAAGCCCACAAAACACATCTTTCATTGTTTTCTCTCTTGAAAACTTTCTCGAATGATGCTCGCGATATCTTCGAAAATCCTTATTGCGGGATTCTAGGGCCTCTTCCGAAAACATTCCTATAGGAAGTGGTGCAGATTTCACAATTGCAGGGCCATGAATCAGTATTCGGTGGAGACTCGAAGGCATGTTGTACCATGGATAAAGGTTGACGAACATTATTGCTGTGCCTTTGCAATACTCAGTAAATTCCCCAGAATTCACTTCATACCCAGAACACATTGTTGTCAGGATTACATATAGACGCTTGAGAAAATCTTCATCCATCCCTGTAAAATTCATTAACGGTTTATAAAGTAAAGAATACAAATCATGAAAATTTTATAAATATGAAATTGAAAAAAGAATTACCTGTTATTGATGCTGTAATTTGATATTTACGGAAAAATATTCGGGCTGTATTCCCATCATTGGTTGTTCCATAGCCTTGCTTTGGAATATCAACCAACAAACACAACTTTTCTCTTAGCTTTTTAATTATTTCTTCTTTTCTCTCTTTTAGCATTTTTTTCTCGTTCTCATCCCGTATCTGCCATTTTTTTAATCAACCTGTAGGAAATGTGAAGACAACACTCCAAGCACCTTATCCAGGCATGAAGAGTCGAGATACCATAATCGTACAATGTTTCGTCCGATGGAAGCGCCATTATATAGTCTAGATTATTCATTACTTTAGGTGTAGCACGACAGATGCCACAAGTCTGCGTTGAAGAACTAGAAATCACTCCAAACATTTTTCCATCTATCATAGTTAGTTTAAATGAATGATTAATAATTATTAGACCTTCTTCGACAAAACATTCAGTGGGTTTAATATTTTTTATCTGGGTTTCAATATTTTCTATTTCTTTTTTTGATAGTTGTGGTGTTTCTTTCGCAAAAATTAATTTTATTGGTCTGCAGAATCTGGTAGATGATGGTCGAATATTTTGCCAGAATATACTATTATTCTCTGCAGTCATTTGCAGTGGAACGAGACATACGGAAAATAAACTGATTGAATCACTTCTTGAAAAAACATTTTCGTCACTTAATTGCTGCTTGTAGGTCGAGTGTCCAGCACTGCCATCACATCCCCATTTATACAGAAGATTGAATTTATTTGACAGATTTAACGGAAAAGTAGAAATAACAGTTTTTTGCGACTCAACAATTCTTTTAGCAGTATGATTGACCAGTTCTTGCAAATTTATTTCGGCGGATATTTCTGTGATTAAAATAGAATCTTCAGTTGGAAAACATTTTTTCTTAGCACTCAGAAGAATGTTGTAATTAGGGTAAATGTTGGCATGTCGGTACTTCGCTCCTTGCTGCATTAAAGTGTAGGATTTTTTTGTGAATCGCCCATCAACGTAAAGGGCAAGAGCTTCTTCTGGGGAATACTTAATAATAGGCTTATATTTTTTATTATTAATTGCTTTTTTAATTTTAGTAGCTCTCTCTGGTGAATGTTCTCACACTTCCTGGACTATTTTGGATGCATTTTTACGGCCTGACAACTCAAGACTTTTTTGAGTTGCAAATGATAGTTCCTCAGTAGAATAACTTTCCAACAATGGCATTATTCTCTGTTTTTTTCGTTTGTCGCCAAGGTTTGTGAAAGATTTAGAGGGTCTACCTTTACTTGGACCTGGTTCTTGTAGATCTTCTATGAAAAACTCTATAGATTCATTCAGCCAGTCTAGATGTCTATGTTCAAATACTGTCCGAGTGCGATTACTGTTTTTCCACATTTTAGCGACAGAACTATTAAAGGAATTCACCAATTTCTTTATTAAATTGTATCTAACATCCCGGGATTGATCTATATTAAGCCTGTTCAAAACAAAATTCAATACGGAAGCGTTTTTGTCGTCCAGCGATTTTTGCTCGCACCAAATGGTAAACATGTCATATTTTCGTATTGACATAGTCTCTGAAAAAAAAAAAAATTTCAAATCTTGGCAGTTCTTGGCAACAAAATCTAGCATGAGTCGAAAGGTAATAGACCAAATTAACGATAAAAAATATTGTTGGAACAAACATGCATAAACACCATGTTCTGCAGTATTTTAAAATATTTTTTTTGCGAAAAACACAAAAGATTTACAGCGACTTCGTTATATCGTTTATTTTACTATGTACGTGCGTTCTTTAATAATATTGTTTTAAATAAAATAAGTACTTACCCTCTGATTTCGTACTGCACAATCACAATTTAAAAATTCTTTATAGGATTATCACAATGAACAAAGCAAATTCGCTAATAAAAGGTCACTGAACTGACATGTCACTCATATTAAATATTTTATGCACTTTTGTTTAAAGTCATGGCCATAGTTGATAAGGTATAAAGTTAATTACGCAAAAAAACGATTTCATGCAATGTTTTCTTTGAAATAAGGCTATTAGGGATATATATTTACGGAAAAATATTAGGGATATATTTTTCGATAAATATTTTCGTGATTTTTTTCCACCTAGAATTTCAAAAATGACTTCTGTGCGACAGTAGTGAACGGATGTACACCCGGAATGAAAACACATTGTTTTTTTCCATCCGTGAAGGAGTAAAAATCAACACATATATATATATATATATATATATATATATATATATATATATATATATATATATATATATATATATATATATATATATATATATATATATATACATATATAATATATAATTTTTATTTTGTTAATATAAAATTTTGTATATGAACGGATAACAACAGGCAAAAAGCATACATTGACCCAAAGCCGGGGGGTCCTACCTGCACTTAATGAAAAAAAAAAAAGAATTTTGCAATGAGATCAATGCCAAAGTATGGAAGTGGCATACATTATTGGTGGGTCACCCTGTAGTCCTTTTGCATACCTACTGAGATTTTATTACTTTTTATACATTTCTCAAACAGACTATAGTATTTTTAAACTTTGACATTTTTGAATTATGATGCTCTCAGAGAGGCAGCGTATTGAAATTTTGATATTGTTGGGTTGTGGAGACAAAGTACGGAAGCCAGGATGAAGTTTGTGTGTTGTTCAATGAAAAGTATCCTGAGAATACAATAAAATTACGCGCTCAAATATGAGTAGGATATTTCACAAATTTGAAGGACAGTCTCTCTCTCTGGCATTGCATCTTAAATGTACCAACCCTTGGTTTGTTTAAGAATATGTAAGACTCCCATAAATTAAAGGATACGGGTAACGAGAACGACAAGATTTCCAGAATCCACGTTTATTTTCTATGGTTTTTCTCCAAGGTGCTTACCTCTTTCAACTTGCTTATAGCGTTAAGTTCCTTTTCTTTTCAAGAATTCATCCATACACCTCTCTTTTTTATTAATTCCTTTGTGTCACGGGAGGTAGCCAAGGTTACCTCCATTGTATACAGGGTGCTCTGGCTCTTGTCACTGGTAAACATAAACTTTCTTTTTAAAATATTGTTACCACTTCTACCCTAAACCAGTGGCTACATTAGTTTTCTATATGGAAAGCCCTATATATTATTGCATTTTTGTATTTTCCTCGGAACATTTTATATACTTTTCGTGTTATATTTCTTATATCTAAACTCAATTGTTTTAAAGCTCTGTAGCTATCAAACGAGTTAGCTTGGAACAAAATGGATGGCACTTTTCTATCTTAGTTTTTAGTTGTCTATCTCCTGACACAATTTCTAACACAGAAATTAAAATTTTGACAGGGCTTTTAAAATTGGAAAGTGGCGAGGAAAAATGGATAATAAAAAACTAAGATAGGAAAGTGAAATCCAAAGTAGTTTGGCAGTTACAAGGTCAAAAATGTCAATTTCCAACAGTAATTTTCTCGCAATCAGTTGAATTTAGGTATAGGAAATATAAGACAAAAGGTGTTAGGGACAATACAAAATGCAAAAATATACAGGGCATCCTATTTAGAAAACGGATGTTGCTACTGGCTTAAGGTAGAAGCGACAACACCGCACAATTCAAAATATTTTTAAAAGAAGGTGTATGTTCACTTAATTTCAAAGTAATATATTCATTGGTTTGCCACACCAACAACCGTGAGGCAAACACATAATTTTTATGTAATCGGGTTTTAAATTATTGTTCTGCGTATTTGATAAACCCAGGTCAGGACTTTTTGTTTGGTTTTTGTCATGAAACGTCTATACGGGTCCAGCCTGAAAAAGTGTATCGAATTAAATTTATACGAAATTCATTCAATTGCACCGCCATTTTCAATTAAAATCTCTAATTGTCGGGTTTGGCAGGATTTAAGACCTCTCAATTTTTGATTTATTTTTTGGATTTTGTTAGAAAGCTTTCCTTAAAGTAAACATCAAAGCAAAAAAAAATAAAATTAAAATTTATTGGCTAGTCACATTATAAGCACATTTTCTTTGAAATTCCATTACAGTTTATGTAATCGCTGCTGTATATTAATATACAGGGTTTGGAATACTGGGAATAATTTGAAATCCCACATCTTTTGTAAAAATCGCTAGAACCCGTCAATTTTTCTTTTTAGTTGTCCAAATTTTTACAACAAATTGAAATATACAGGATGAGCCATGTAGTAGGAAAGGCGATGTTCATAACTTTAATTAAAAAAAATCTCCTCTATACTGATATTCTATAAATTACATATGTCAAACTTCAACTGTTCGTTGAGTTATATAAAAAAGTATTTGCCTCACTTCTGTAGATCGACGGGACCGTTCTAGTTACGTAGTATATTGTATCAATAATATGACGGTTTGCATGTGAAGGATCACTCACAAACCTTACGGAAAACCGGCTTCGGTTAAATGGGTTGAAATTATTATACTTTGTAGTTCTTGACAAGACTGAACACACGACGTTCCCAAGTCCTATATAAATTCATGGTGAAAAAAGGATGACATTAAATTAGCTTTTTTAATATTTAACGTACAGAATACCTATATTCTGTACGTTAAATATAAAAAACCTTTTCGTTTGGAGATATATAATAAATAACGTTTTCCCCCTCCCTGTATTGTAAGCAACCTATTTTGACACTGCTTTGACACGACAGACGTAAGTGAAAGTTACTCAACAAGGTATTGGTTGCCTTTAACGACAGGATGTAAGTCAACTTACATCCCTAGGGAATTAATAATCTAAAATTATTATAAGTAGCTTTAATTTTTGATTTCATCAACATATGACAAAAATCCGGTGATATTAATTGAAATGAAAATTAATGGTACAATTATGCACATTATTAACAAAATTTGGAAACACGTTTTCTCGTTTCTTCTCGATGTGTATTACATTTTCTGACTCCACAGATCCTTCATTTCTAACCAATGTTTCTGTCACTGTTGAAGCACTGCAAGAGACTTCTGGCTGGGTCTTATTGTATAAAATTTTATTCGCTACTTCCTTTTTATTATTGAGACTCTCAGCTACGTAGCTTTCCGCAATAGTAGCGGATTTCCATCCACCGTGTCGCTTAATAGCTAATACATCAACTCCAGTATTTGCTAATAAAGTTGCCGACATTCTTCTAAAAGAGTGTCCAGTATACATTTTCAAGTTCTCAAACTTTAGAAATTTCGCAATTTTACTCGGAATTGACAAAAACGTATTTTTCTCGACAGGCTGGTTTAAGCGCTTTCCATTTTTATATCGCATAAAGAAGCCCGGATTAATAGTCGTCAAGTGGGATCTTTTGAATTATTTTGAAATGACAAACCTGAGTGTCGTCACTTTTTGTTACTGTAAATGTACATGACATTCAATTTTTGGAGTCAGGAATGGTCACAATTATGACTTCTTGACTTATTTTAACACTGTCCATTTTCATTCTACAGAGTTCATTAGAACGGCACGCTCCAGCAACTCCCATTACCATTACGACCTTCATCAATAAGTGTACATCATCGGGGGCTTCAAGCATGAACTTATTCACACCTTCCCTGTTAAACACATTCGATTTTTTGGGTCTAGAACTATCATTTTTCTCTTTTCAAAAATGCTCGAAGTTTTGGATACTTAGAATTATCTATATTTTCCTCTATAAAAACGGTGGACTACAACATCGAATACTCACACCATAAGCTTGATGGGGACTTCAATATAGCACCCTGTATTTTTGTATCTATGAGCTGACCACGAAGACCGAAGGCCCAAGTACTAGGAACCGTGGTTGTTTTAAATAAAGGCAGGAAAAGTTTATTGATGCGGATTTAAAGACTTGGAGATTAGGAGAAGAAGAAAAGCCATTTGTTGGTAACACATTCCATATTCTGGACGCCCTGGGAATGGAACAAAAGAGCGAACAAAGAGGGAGGACCTTGGTTTTTGCAGTTGGACCGTGAAGGAATGCATGTGTGTCGATGCTCATTGGCTGGAATGAAAATATTTCATCAGAACAGAATCCGTGGTAGTATCTGTAAAACAAAGACAGATCGCTCTCAGTAACGCAAGCTTCCTTGTGAGGTTTGGATCATCAATCAGACGAATATATAGCTCTTCTTTGAACAGGGTCAAGAATATTAAGGATTGAAGGAGAAGCTGCTTCCCATATGTGCAAGCAATACTCAAGGCAGGGTCTCTTTTGCGAAGTGTAAAGGGTAAACAGATTTGCAGAAGGAAAGCATTTTCGCGCTCGGAAGAGAAAACCCTTTTCTTCGAAAGTGCTGTGGGAACTGATGTGATCATGCCACCGAAGATCTTTCTGAAAATTGATACCGACTAGGCTAAAGGAATCTTTGGCTTCAAGCATTTCAATATTAATTTGAATGGTGTGGGTACTGGGAGATGATTTGAGAGATAGTACGATTTTAATGACGTCCTTGGTTAGGCATAAAGTGATTACTCTCGCCCATCATCAATTTTAGTCTTGGAGACAGGCTTGGGAAATTGGAATGTTAGAGTAGAGTGTGCTATCGTGAGCATAGCTGTGGATAGGATTGCTGGTAGAAGAAAGGAGGTCATTGATGTACCATCGTCACCAAATGTAAATGGGACAGCGTCATATTAGCTCTTGAAGTGTTATATGATTTTTCAAATTATGAATTTTGGGTTAAGGACAATGAGTTTATGCAGTATTGAATTGAATAGCTGGGAAAAAGCACGTTTGGCAACAGCAGTTGTTCTTATTTCAGTCCAGTAAAAATTATTGACTTTTGTTCCTCCGTTAGCTTTGGCATGATGTATAAAATGTGGACAAATTAGGTATTTGCTTTCAAATTAATGTAATATATAGAGAAAACACCCTATATAAAATGTATTGTATCAAATTCAACTTGTTGCAATAATGGGCAACCACGCAATAACCTGTTTTGCTATGTCAGCAGGTCAACCACCTTCCCGAGCGTATATGGCAATTTGATTGCATTGTAAAAAAGATGGAGAATATACTTTGGGTAATGTTAAGGTGAACATGTAGTTTCATTTTGCTACCCTTTGTTTCAACCCTAAGTATTACATGGCGATCCTGCCACTTGACGATTTTTTTGTGAAGTTATTAAGATGGGTAATGCCAAGTCCAAAGAAGAGATTGTAATTAATCAGGCCTCCAATGGCGATGCAAGGGGTGAAATAGTTGACCAAAATAAGGGATTAAGCTTAGCAGAGATTTTGCTTATAATTTTGGTTGTGGCAACGGCAATTGTTGCAGTAGTATGGGCCATTAGACATGTTCAAAGGAAACTAAGGCAGACAATTAGAAGAGAAATTTATAAAAATGAGCTGCGAAAATCCAAGGATGATTTAAAGATGGAAGAAAATTAAATTTTTTTTTAGGGCGGTATTTTTCTTGTAGGAAAAAAAAAAAAAAAAAAGAAGAAAGAAAAAGTAAAGACAATTATAAATGGAGTTAGAAAATTTGTTATGTGTTAATGTAACTGAAAATGTAAATAATAATGCAGGCATGTAAGTTTAATTATTATAATATTATGTTATTGTTTTATAATTATAATCGCAAAAATATGGACCCAATTAGCAAGTTTAATAAGTGAATTATATTTTTAATTTCATGGGAGACAAACTTATTGAAATTTTACATTCATTTAAATATATTCGAACAAATTTGGTAAAATTAAATAGCGAAAGACGAAAAAGCCCTATTGTCGAATCAAAAGTTAAAGTGGCAAAAACTTTATATTCTCAGTTAGGTAAGGAAATTACTGATTTAAACGTAAAAATAGAAAAGTCTGAAATAGACAAAGAAGATATTTTGACTTTTAATAAAATAATAGAAATTAAAAAAATTTATAAGGAAATTTTAGAGTTTGTAAATAAAAATATTAATAAAGATAAATTAAAAATGTCTTCTTTTGATCTAAAAATAGCTACAAACCTTTTACCGGTCATGGATGATACAGAATCTACAACTTCTAAATTAATAGAGGCTTTAGATTTTTATTCGTCAACGCTTGATAATGATAGTCAACCTTCTTTAATTAAATTTGTTTTGAAAACGCGTATTTCTAACAACGCCAAATTACGATTAGGTTTGACTTATAATTCTGTAAATAATTTAATTCTAGATATGAAAAAACATCTCTTAACTAAAAAATCAGATACGGCCCTTCAGGCACGCTTGTTCTCGGCTAAACAGGGTGAAAAATGTATAACGGATTTTGGTAAAGAGTTAGAGGATATTTTTGTAAATTTAACCATTACGCAAGCAGACGGAAATGCCAATGCTTTTGATATTCTAAGACCTATTAACGAAAAACAAAAATTTTGAATTCTTAAAGGACGCAATAAGGGCAGCTCAAGATGAAGAGCTGGGTAATCAAAATAATTCAGGACACATTTTTAAATTTTTCTCACAGAGGAAGGGGAAATTTTAGAAATTTTTCCAGAAGACCAAATAATAGAACAGGAAATTCTGGTAGATATAATAATTATCAGAATTTTAATAACGGAGGAAATAACAATTCAAATTGTCGACGAAACGCTTCGACTAATCAAGGTAATTTTAATAATCAGCGGTTTTCTAGAAATCACGGTGGTCGTACATTTACGAGCGGTAATAGGAGAGGATCTCGGGCAGTAGGTCACCGAATGCATTTTGCGGAGCACACCGGAAATTCAGAACAATCCTCAGCTGATATACAAGATTCAACATTTTTTCGTGCCTAAAAATACTAAAAATAAACAGTTTAATAATATTTTTACCTATTCAAAAAACTACTCGAATGCTGTTTCTTTTTGTGTCAATGGTAAAAGCTTAAAATTTTTGGTAGATACGGGTGCATCATTAAGTGCCCTTAAATTAAGTTGTTTAAATTCAAAAATACAGTTACACAAAGAAAATATTGAAATTAAAGGCATAGGAGGTAAATTAATATCTGTGGGATATGTTTATTTAGATCTTTGTATAGAAAATGCGATATTTAAGCAAAAATTTTATATTTTTAATAATTTACCATGTCAAAGTGATGGCATAATTGGAGAAAATTTTTTGAAAACTTTTAAGGCTAAATTAGATTACGAAGAAAATACCTTAACTATTTTAAATCAGTATAATAAAATAAATACATTAAAATTAAATGCGTATAGTGAGAATATATTAAGTGTTCCCCCTAGGTGCGAAATTATACAGTATGTTCCTACAGGGTTAGAGGATGAATGTGTACTTATGCAAGGTGAATTATGTGAGGGTGTGTTCATGGCTGGTGTAATTGCACAACCGATAAATGGTAAAGTACCAATTAAAATTTTGAATACAAGAGAGACAGAGGTACATTTGAGAAATTTTTCGCCAAAAGCGGAAAGTTTAAGCAATTATGAGTGTCATCAATTTAACAGCCAAGAAAATTCGGCTACTCGAGTTAAAGAACTATTTAAAATTCTTAAGCTTAATCATCTAAACCGCGAGGAACGAGATTCTATAGAGCAAATTTGTGCCAAATTCTCAAATATATTTCATATGCCAGGAGATAAGCTTACAGTTACTAATTTATATAAACAGTCAATTCAAGTTAAACCAGATACTCAGCCGGTCTATAGAAAGCCATATAGGTTACCTCAAGTACATAAAGAGGAAATAAATAGGCAAATTTCTCAAATGTGTCAGGATGGAATAATTGAGAGTGCGCAGAGTGAGTGGTCTTCACCTTTGTTGCTTGTACCAAAGAAAAACGATACGAATGAGGGAAGAGCTAGGTTAGTATTGGACTACAGATTTTTGAACCCATATATATTAGATATCAAATTTCCGATTGCGAGTGTAGTCGATATTTTAGACTCCCTAGCAGGTGCACTTTATTTTTCACATCTAGATCTTAGCCAGGGCTATTATCAGGTCGAATTAGAGGAAGAAAGCAGAAAATACACAGCTTTCACTACAGATCGCGGTCAGTGGCAAATGCGAAGGTTACCAATGGGGTTAAAAATTAGCCCTAGTGCCTTTTCAAGGTTAATGACCATAGCGATGGCGGGCTTAAATTACGAAAAGTGCTTTGTTTATCTTGATGATCTTATAGTATTTGGCAGAAACCTTAATGAACACAATAAAAATCTAATAGATATTTTTTCTAGGTTGCGAAAAGTAAACCTAAAATTAAATCCTGCTAAATGCGATTTTTTGAAAAAAGAAATTCTGTATCTGGGTCATATAATAAGTTCTGAAGGAATATCACCTGACCCTGATAAAATAAAAGCTTTAAAAGATTATCCTATTCCAAAAAAGGCAGATGAAGTTAAACGCTTCGTGGCTTTTGCCAATTATTATCGAAAATTTATACCACATTTTTCAGAAATTACAGTTCCTCTAAATAAATTATGTAAAAAATACGCTAGGTTTGAGTGGACGGACGAATGTGATAAAGCTTTTAATTGTCTTAAAAATTCGCTGATTAAGCATCCGGTGTTAGATTATCCCGATTTTTCGAATGAAAATGAATTTATTTTGCAAACAGATGCGTCTGCTTTTGCTATAGGAGCAGTGTTATCAAATAAAAATAATAAACCAGTGGCGTTCACTAGTCGTAGTTTAAATAAAGCAGAAATTAACTACCCTACTATACATAAAGAACTTTTAGCAATTTATTGGGCTGTAAAGCATTTTCGACCATATCTGTATGGCCGTCGTTTCAAAATTTTAACCGATCACAAACCATTAATTTATCTTTTTACGCAAAAAGACCCTGGTAGCAGATTGACAAAATTTCGTTTGTGTCTAGAAGAATATGACTTTTATATCGAATATATCAAAGGAAAAGATAATGTTACAGCCGATGCTTTATCGAGAATAATCTTGTCCTCAAACGAATTAAAAGATATGAATGAAGGTATGATTGCAGTTTTAACCAGAGCACAGAGTAAACGTAGAGACGGACAGGAAGACGAGTTAATTAAGAAAAGTACTGAAAATATTTGGCTTGATCACCCGAATATTGTGGAAATTCTTAAGCAACCCACTAACTGTACCAAATTAATTATAATACCATCCTTAAAAATTAAAAAATTGTCAAAAGATGTCACTCAACAAGTGGGAGACTTTTATTATATTCCATTACATTTTACCCTATACTTAGACCAAAAAGCTTTATCACCATTGGCGCGAGACGAAATGGTGAAAGATTTGGTAGAAATAAGTAAAAAGGCTGAAATTAAAGAATTAGTTATTAATAAAAATAATGATAATATAGAGTTTATTAAATTTATCGGTAGTAAAATAAAAAATTATACTAATTGGAGGGGCCCCCGTATAAATGTTGTAAAAGGTATTAAAAAAGTAATGGACAAAGACGAAAAAAGAGTAATCCTTAATGATTTTCATTTACTACCAACCAGTGGTCACGCTGGAATAAATAGAATGACAAATAATATTAAAAAGTATTATCTTTGGCCAGGTCTGGATAGTGATGTTCGAAATTTTGTAAAAAGGTGTGACATGTGTCAAAGACAAAAACATTCGAATCATTATACTAGAGAGCCAATGGTAATAACTACTACAGCTGAAACAGCTTTTCAAAAAATATATTTAGATATTGTTGGTCCACTTCCGGTAGACGTAAATGGATTTGTTTATATTTTAACACTTCAGTGTGAGTTAACAAAATATGTAGAGGCCTACCCTCTTAAAAACAAGGATTCCGTATCTGTGGCAAGATCTTTGGTGGATAACTTTATCTTAAGATATGGTATCCCTCAGGAAATTGCTTCAGATAGGGGTACCGAGTTTATTTCTCACACTATGGCAGAAACATGTAACTTGTTAGGTATAAAACAGATTCATTCTACGGCGTATCATCACGAGAGTATCGGGAGTTTAGAGGCCTCTCACAAAGTTCTAGGTGCTTATTTGAGAATTCAAACTCAAAACCATGATTCTGCATGGAGCACATGGCTTCCGTACTGGTGTTTTTCTTATAATACTGCAGTACATACGGAAACCAAATACTCTCCCTTTGAACTAGTTTTTGGAAAAAAAAAAGCCAATTACCAAATAATTTAAATAATGAAGTTGATCCTATTTATAATTTTGATAACTACCCCATTGAATTAAAATATAGGTTACAAACAGCTCAAAATGATGCAAGAAATAACTTAATACTTTCTAAATCTAAAAGAAAAGAAAATTTTGATTTAAAAGTAAACCCCATTCAGTATAAAAAGGGCGATAGAGTTTTAATCAAAAACGAAACTGGTGATAAAATTACCAGCCCTTGCTTCCTGGGGCCATATTTAGTGGTAGAAGATGTTGCACCAAATGTAAAAATAATTAAAGATAAGAAACATATTTTAGTCCATAAAAATAGAACTAAGTTGTATAATAGCTAATTAAAATTAAGTTATAATAATAAGGGCTCCATATTACTATACTATTGCGTGTATTTTCTAATAACCTTTTTCTAAAATACCTATCTATTTTCTTTCCTACTTTCACTATATGACGCTATTTTCCTTCTCTTATATCTGAGTTTTTATTTTTCTTTTCATATATTTAGATAAATAAGATAATATTAAAAAAAAAAATGGTTTAAATAGTGTATTGTAACATTTGTCTCTAGTAATTGTATTTTATTTACGAATTTCAAATTTTGAAAATAAATTGAAATTCTTTTAATTGCCCGGGGAGGTGTAATATATAGAGAAAACACCCTATATAAAATGTATTGTATCAAATTCAACTTGTTGCAATAATGGGCAACCACGCAATAACCTGTTTTGCTATGTCAGCAGGTCAACCACCTTCCCGAGCGTATATGGCAATTTGATTGCATTGTAAAAAAGATGGAGAATATACTTTGGGTAATGTTAAGGTGAACATGTAGTTTCATTTTGCTACCCTTTGTTTCAACCTTAAGTATTACATTAAAAACAAACGACTGTCAAAATTTAAAAAAATACTTTGACATTCCAATCCTAGGTTAACTTTGACATTGCCATTCTAGGTTAATTTGGAATTAGGCACTCCAACTATCTGTCACTGTCATGTCATTTTTGGGTTGTCCTAGGACAAACAAACTGATTTAGCCAATGAGGCTTAAATATTGGTTTGATAAGTCTCACAATATTGGTTAAATAGCTGTCGTAGGACAAGCAGCTGTTTTGTTGGACTGCCTAATAATAGTTCAGAGAGTAAAATGGGTAGTTTTTGTCCCAGTTACTTTTGGTGACGATGCATGGTACACAGTACCCTGTTGCTCCTAATAGGGTACTGCCAACCCCTGAACTCTGTGGAACGTCTGCTTTGATTTGGTGAAAGTTTGATGAATGGCCGTCAACCACTACAGAATTACTTCTGTTGGAAAGAAAACTGGCAATCCAAGTACGAAGTTTTGGAGGAAGACCATAGGCAGGAAGTTTGTTAATAAGTACCAGGTGTACAACTAAGAAGGGAGGCCGGCCGTATCTCAAAAACCACTTGTCTTACGATTTCGGGAATAAAAATTATATAGTAAATCGGTCAAGAGAAATCGCTGGAATTTATTTTTAACCTCGAAAATTTGCCGCTAGGGGGCGCAACAAGAACTTTAAATCGTTAATGTCGATTTTTTTGTGAATTTGCATAGTTAAAGTGTGTCGAAAATATAGGCATAGTATTATTCAAAAAGTTACGTAACTTTTTGCTATTTACCATTTTTTTTTATTTTCAATAAAAGTGGTGGGGGAAGGTCAAACATTTTTTTGTTTCAAACGTTGATATCTCTGTTTTGAATGAACCGATTTTATTGAACTTGGTCTTAAAAAAAGGGCCTTTTTCGCTCTATTTTCAGTGCTATTAACGGTCACAAATTTATTTTACTGCTGATCGCTAGATGGCGTTTTCTGGAGTTCCTCAAATAATACCAATTGACTCAAAAAAACCAAATGGTATGATATGACTTATTTGTCATATTTTATTTTGTGGTTATGAAGGGTATGAGAAAGTGAAATAAAAAAACAGGTCCGTATTTAAATTAAGAAAATTGATGGTGGCGGCTTAAATCCGAAACCTCGGATTAAAAAACTAACAACACCGAATTGTAGAGAAAAAGTGCCAATGGTAAAGTGAATGTTATTTGCATCTATCATTTCAATTTAACCTAAAATTTAAAACATTTTGAGAAAAAAATGATGTAAATTAAATCACTACTTCCATATCATCTTTAGATTTCCATAAAACATTAAATTAACTCAAAAATTGAAATATGTGTACCTGAAAATCCATAAAGCCACATATTACTTATTATATTTAGTCAACTAAGGTCGATTTCCTTGTTACATACCCTCTCCAAAATTCTGGAAAAAGTAATGGAATCTCAAATTTCTTCATATGTATCTAGTAATAATATCATCCCTTATAAACAATCTGGGTTCAGAACCGGGTACAGTTGCGCCACTGCCTTATCCGATATTGTAGATGATATTGTCAGAGCACAAGATTTTAACCAGGCAACTGTTCTCATTCTATTAGATTACACAAAAGCTTTCGACTTGATTCATCATAATATATTGCTTTCTATTTTAAAATATATTGGCTTTGGCCAGTCGGCGGTGGCAATGTTGGCGTCTTTCCTTTCGGACAAAAGCCAGAGGGTAATTTTGAATGGCAAACAATCCGATTTACTCAATATCACAGCGGGTGTTCCCCAAGGCAGCGTTCTCGGTCCTCTTCTGTACAGTATTTACACATTTAATTTCATCAAATCACTTCGTCACTGCAAGTATCACCTCTATGCAGACGATACTCAAATTTACCTATCTTTTAACCCCAATGAAGCCGAAATAGCAAACAATCAAATCAACCGTGACTTACACTATCTTTTCAGTAAATCCAATGAACATCTTCTTAAGATTAACCCAAGTAAATCCGCAGCATTATTATTTTGTAACGAGACTGAACGCTTACGTCTTGAATCCACTATTAAAATCGAAATCGGCACCAACCCTGTTGCTTTTAAAAACTCGTCTAAAAGTCTCGGGCTTGTCATAGACAATAAACTAAAATTTAATGATCACGTAACTTCATACCTTCAAAAAGCATTCTCAGTATTAAAACCTTTATACTCTCATCGACATGTACTTAATCAAAAAACCGAATTGAGCTGGCTTAACATGCAACATCGTCGTATCTTACACTCTATCTGGTTTTTTTTACAAAATTTTAAAATTTCACCCTCCTCCATATCTCCTCGATAAACTTCAATACCATACGGATGTGCATAATTTAAATTTAGGCCGACAGTATCTGCTATCAGTACCCTTACACAACAAAGAACAGTTTAAAAAAAGTTATTCTTATCAAATTGCTAACTTAATCAACAAATATAAAATAACCAGTACGTCACATCCTTTAAAAAATCAATGAAAAATAAATTGCTCGGCCAACAACTACAATAACAGCGGACCTCGTTAAACAAAAAACTAGTATTTATTTTCTTTGTTTAATCACCCTGCACCACTCTTTTTTAGAAAAACTTCAAACTAACTTTCTTTATGAAAGTTAATAATAATTTTTTTTGACAGTAACAAAGAATATGTTCTGCAGTCCCGTCATCCTCGTTGCACCCTCTACTAATTGGATCCGGAAGAACGCCCAAGGTGTGAAGGTGTTTGTTTAACTTACAGTGTCCTGTTAGCATTCCTACCAGTTTTCTAAGATTTCCCTGAGAGAGTCCAAGGAGGTACTCAGTCCGAGCGACCTCAGGGCCGCGGATTGCGGCACCTGAGTGTCTGAAGTCTTGTCTCTTCCATCTCTCTCTTAGAATCCCTATTGGCCCTATTGGCCCGTATGGTTTGGTCTTTGCTCCGTTACGCGCCAACCTATCCGCTTTTTCATTTCCTTCGATTCCGCTATGTCCCTTAATCCATGACACTGTGACAGTATGGGAAACCGTCGCCAGCATCTGGTGACACTCAAGAATCAGTTTGGATGTAATTTTATTGTTGTTATTCTTTCTTTCTCTATTTGTATGGCGCCATGCAGAATTCCGAGTAGTTCCGCCTGGAAGACGGACACTCCTTTGCCAAGAGCCATGCTAATTTCTAGGTTGAGTTATGGTACATGCACTCCCAAGCCGGTCCCATATTGGCTTTGAGAGCCCTCAGTTTAGATATGTATGCCAGCCTCGTTTCCTGGTTCTGTTGAACCGCTGATGTCAATTTCGAAGTTTTTATTGAAAATGAAGTGGGGGATCAGGGAATCCACTTAGTGTTCTACAAGAGGTTGCCGTGTAAGAGCCTCTAGGAACACCCGTGCATGTTCCGGACCCCAGTTTTTTCCGCACCACAGGTCAACAGCGTGCAGTCTGACTGCCGTTCACTCTGCCTCGCCTTTTAGAAATACATATAGAGGCGTCAGGCACAGCAACACCTGCATTGTCATCGTAGGTGTGGATCTCATTGCGCCTGTAACCGTCAAGCACGCTAGTCTATGTAGCTGTTGCATTTTGTTTTGTGCAACAACTTGCTTGGCTTTGGTGGCACCTCAAACGAAGATAGGTCGAATGACGGCCGTGTAGAGCCAGAGGACAATCTTGGGGGACAGACTCCAGACTTTCCCAATAGCTTCTCTGCACTGCCAGAAAGCTTTGATGACCTTCTTTGATTTTTCGCTAAGGTGCTTATTCCAGTTGAGGGTTCTATCCAGGATGACTCCCAGATACTTAACCTCTTTAGATATACCGAGCTGCTTACCGAAAAGAGAAGGTGGTCTTAGGTTGGTCAGCTTTCTCTTCCTAGTGAAGAGTACCATCTCGGTTTTTGTTGGATTCACAGAGAGTGCGTTATCTACGTATCATCCTTTCACCAGTCTTAACACAGCCTGCATTGTTTCACACAGGACGTTTTCGAATTTTCCTGTTAGCAGAATAGTGATATCGTCTGCATAACCGGTTGTGTAGAATCCATTTTCATTAAGATTCTTAATAAGGCTGTTGACTACCATGTTCCAGAGAAGCGGTGATAGCACGCCGCCTTGGGGGCAGCCTTTGCTCACCAGCGCTCTCATCGTGGTGTCTCCTGCTTTTAGTTCAACTGTTCTGTTCTTCAGCATACAGCCAATAATGGTTGGGTCTACGTTGTGTCTGGTCAGCGCCAGTTCTACACTTCTGAAGGTCGCTTTGTCGAAGGGGCCTTTAATGTCTAGGAAGACTCCTAGAGCCGACTGCCTGTGGAAAGGCGACACCTCTATTTTCTGAACCACATAATGCAGTGCGGTTTCTGTTGATTTACCAGGTTGGTAGGGATGTTGGTTAGGGTGTATTTCCATCGCAGGCAGATGTTCATCCCTAATCTGTCTGTCACAGAGCCTTTCCAAGGTCTTCATAAGAAATGAAGATAGGCTAATAGGTCTGTAAGATTTTGGATGGGAATAGTCATCTTTTCCAGGTTTGGGAATAAAGACGACCCTCACCTCTCTACATTTCATAGGTATGTAGCTTAGAGATAGACATGCCCTAAATATAAATTCTAGGTGTCTAACTAACAACCTCCAGACCCCATTGTAGCAAACCCGGGAAAACGCCGTCAGTTCCCGCGGACTTAAATGGTTTGAAGGTATTAATTGCCCAAGCTATTTTGTCTTTCGTCACCACTGTGTTCAGAGGAAGGGAACTCAGGGATTAGGAAATCTACTTTAGCAGAAAGTCGAAGGACTTGTTGAAGGAATTGTCTGAGGGAGAGCGTATATCAAATATAAAACATTAGCAGACCTATGTTCATATAACACTTTTTTCTCACTCAGTATTTTATATAGAATTTTGGCAGATTTTAACACCTTGTCCTTGGATGAGAGTGTGCCAATGATATCTTTTGTCAAGAATTACAACATATAAAAAATAAGCCTATTTCACCGAAGCCAGGGGTTCCATAAGGTTTGTCCGTGATCCTTGGTCTAGAATATTCATTCAATCAGTCAGCCAACGCTGTTAAGAAAGCGTTTTTTTTTTATGGAAGAATATCACAGATTTTAGGTGGATCGGAACCCGATTTGTGAAGACAAAACACAAAAGATAGTTATCAGAAAATTGGTCTAGTTTGGCAACGCTGTAAACAACTTCTTATTTTGACATATTACAATAGGGAGTTCTTGCAATAAAATTTTTGTTTATCGTACGATATTTATTGAATTTTTTTATTTTATTTTTTTTTTAATAAATGCTTCATCCGACAATTCTGTTGCTTTAATGACTTTAAGGTATGCTTCATAACAAAACCAAGAAAAGCCCAGAAACCAAGGGGTATTAAATCATACCTCACCCCTAATTGTTTATTTAGCACCGTCAGTTAAGCCTATAGCACGTTTGAAATGGGAAATAGAGAATATTTCTTTCTTAGGATCATAGAATGGATAAAGTTTTCTATTATACTTCTTCCGTATAGGTCCATCGTCGGGAAAACGGTACTGGCACTGAGCGTTAGGTACGTAAAACGTTTGGTAATAATGCGTGAAATACTTGCCAATTTCGTGGTCAAATTGTAGACCGTTAGGTTCGTAGATTGGTTCAAGATTTTCTGAAAAAAAAAATGGATACATAATGTTAATACGTAATAAGTAAAGTAAAATGATTATTTTACGAGGCAAGTACCTATTGCTATACAAAACAATATGAAAATAATGAAAATATAATAGATTACTAAAAAAAATATTGGGTCAAAATACATCACATATATTTCGTTTATAGTAATTTTATTTCTCAAAAAACAATAGTACAGTCGACACTGTTTACAGCGAAACTCTATATAGTGAAAAACTCTTTATAGTGAAATTTTTTCAAGACCTAGAATATTTTAATGAAATTTTATGTATAGATTTGTATGCATTTATTCTGGGAATTCCATTTTTATAACGCATTTTTTTGAAAAGGTTCTTGATGCGTACCATCTCGGTTTTTGTTGGATTCACAGAGAGTGCGTTATCTACGTATCATCCTTTCACCAGTCTTAACACAGCCTGCATTGTTTCACACAGGACGTTTTCGAATTTTCCTGTTAGCAGAATAGTGATATCGTCTGCATAACCGGTTGTGTAGAATCCATTTTCATTAAGATTCTTAATAAGGCTGTTGACTACCATGTTCCAGAGAAGCGGTGATAGCACGCCGCCTTGGGGGCAGCCTTTGCTCACCAGCGCTCTCATCGTGGTGTCTCCTGCTTTTAGTTCAACTGTTCTGTTCTTCAGCATACAGCCAATAATGGTTGGGTCTACGTTGTGTCTGGTCAGCGCCAGTTCTACACTTCTGAAGGTCGCTTTGTCGAAGGGGCCTTTAATGTCTAGGAAGACTCCTAGAGCCGACTGCCTGTGGAAAGGCGACACCTCTATTTTCTGAACCACATAATGCAGTGCGGTTTCTGTTGATTTACCAGGTTGGTAGGGATGTTGGTTAGGGTGTATTTCCATCGCAGGCAGATGTTCATCCCTAATCTGTCTGTCACAGAGCCTTTCCAAGGTCTTCATAAGAAATGAAGATAGGCTAATAGGTCTGTAAGATTTTGGATGGGAATAGTCATCTTTTCCAGGTTTGGGAATAAAGACGACCCTCACCTCTCTACATTTCATAGGTATGTAGCTTAGAGATAGACATGCGCTAAATATAAATTCTAGGTGTCTAACTAACAACCTCCAGACCCCATTGTAGCAAACCCGGGAAAACGCCGTCAGTTCCCGCGGACTTAAATGGTTTGAAGGTATTAATTGCCCAAGCTATTTTGTCTTTCGTCACCACTGTGTTCAGAGGAAGGGAACTCAGGGATTAGGAAATCTACTTTAGCAGAAAGTCGAAGGACTTGTTGAAGGAATTGTCTGAGGGAGAGCGTATATCAAATATAAAACATTAGCAGACCTATGTTCATATAACACTTTTTTCTCACTCAGTATTTTATATAGAATTTTGGCAGATTTTAACACCTTGTCCTTGGATGAGAGTGTGCCAATGATATCTTTTGTCAAGAATTACAACATATAAAAAATAAGCCTATTTCACCGAAGCCAGGGGTTCCATAAGGTTTGTCCGTGATCCTTGGTCTAGAATATTCATTCAATCAGTCAGCCAACGCTGTTAAGAAAGCGTTTTTTTTTTATGGAAGAATATCACAGATTTTAGGTGGATCGGAACCCGATTTGTGAAGACAAAACACAAAAGATAGTTATCAGAAAATTGGTCTAGTTTGGCAACGCTGTAAACAACTTCTTATTTTGACATATTACAATAGGGAGTTCTTGCAATAAAATTTTTGTTTATCGTACGATATTTATTGAATTTTTTTATTTTATTTTTTTTTTAATAAATGCTTCATCCGACAATTCTGTTGCTTTAATGACTTTAAGGTATGCTTCATAACAAAACCAAGAAAAGCCCAGAAACCAAGGGGTATTAAATCATACCTCACCCCTAATTGTTTATTTAGCACCGTCAGTTAAGCCTATAGCACGTTTGAAATGGGAAATAGAGAATATTTCTTTCTTAGGATCATAGAATGGATAAAGTTTTCTATTATACTTCTTCCGTATAGGTCCATCGTCGGGAAAACGGTACTGGCACTGAGCGTTAGGTACGTAAAACGTTTGGTAATAATGCGTGAAATACTTGCCAATTTCGTGGTCAAATTGTAGACCGTTAGGTTCGTAGATTGGTTCAAGATTTTCTGAAAAAAAAATGGATACATAATGTTAATACGTAATAAGTAAAGTAAAATGATTATTTTACGAGGCAAGTACCTATTGCTATACAAAACAATATGAAAATAATGAAAATATAATAGATTACTAAAAAAAATATTGGGTCAAAATACATCACATATATTTCGTTTATAGTAATTTTATTTCTCAAAAAACAATAGTACAGTCGACACTGTTTACAGCGAAACTCTATATAGTGAAAAACTCTTTATAGTGAAATTTTTTCAAGACCTAGAATATTTTAATGAAATTTTATGTATAGATTTGTATGCATTTATTCTGGGAATTCCATTTTTATAACGCATTTTTTTGAAAAGGTTCTTGATGCGTTTATAACGCCTAATGGTGGCAAATCAGGTAGATTTCTGTGAGAAACCCGAGGTAATTTCTAACCTTTATTATTGTTCTTAAATCTCGATTTTTTAAACCATTCGCGAAAGTATTTATCGCTAATTTTTCATTCACCGGTTGTAAAATTTTTGTCGAATTTTGATCACCGTCCCCTTGCACTAAAGTTAAATTTAATAAAAGTTGCTCGATAGTTTTTGCATAATCATCTATACTTTTAGTATCTTGTCTAGCGTTATGCAACTGATTAGCCAAAGCTGGCGCAGATTTTTTTGTAAGAAGTTGGTTTTTCATGTCCGTGACCAAAGCACCAACATTCCGCGTTTTGTGTTAATTTGGCCTTTAAAACATATTTGATTAGCAATACTTTCCCGTTATCGTCAAGCAAGTCGTTATATAATTCGATGGCATCAATTAACATTTTCGTAGTTTCTTTGGCACCATCCATAGATGGCAACAAAGAAGCTGCGGTTCGCAAATCAAATTTTTCACTCATTGTTGAACTAAGTTGAATGCCCAAAACCAAATCAGACTCTGCGAGCTGTAATTTTTTTTTTATCTTTTATGGCAATTAACTGACCTAATAAAATAAATCTAGCTTTATCTATGTTTTCTCTTATTTCTAATAAATATTTTTGAAAATGTCTAATTTATCGGTTTCATGCACCTGTTACTATATTTATTTCTAAGCTGAAAAAACTTATTTTCTAATGTTTCTACGTGGCTAATTAATTTGTTTACCCTATCTAAAGATTCTCTAAGCTCTAAGGACTCCTTTTTTATATTTACGATAAATAATGAAATAATGTTATTCAACTTATCCAAATCGCTTAAATCTACTTCACTCATTAAATAAAATAATTATCGATACATTTTAAGCAATAAATAATAACCAATAAAATAATTAGTGCTAAAACTATGACTTACTATTTATGTTAATACTAAATATGTTCAATGAGTTCATAGTCGCATAAAATAAGTTCATACTGTCCATATTCACCAATACTAGGGCTCTATCAATCCCAACGTTGCGCACTAGCGGCCTTTTGCCACACTAGCACGTGCCCTCGTTGCTGACCACCGGATTGGTTCGGCCAGTGTCTTCTCTTTTTTTCTCTCGACTTTATAAGTCTTGGCTTCTTCTAATTTCTAGACGGATTTTTCTCTCTAACTCCTTTTTACTGCGCCGGCAACCCCATAAACCAGTTAAGGTAACTGCTATAATTATAGCTACAACTCCGCAAGCTTGCCAAAGAGAATAGTTACTGTTGCTACCCTCTGCAGCAGTACCCCACTGTTGCCTGCCTGGGCAATTATAACTTCTTCTTTTGACTGTGTTTTTCCCATGTTTTTCTGTTCTTTTAAGGCACCATAACGATATTTTTGCACCGTTAAGTGGCCTGTACGCATCAAAACGTATCAATATCGGGAAATTTAATAAAGCAAAAGGCTCTACAATTTGGTTTAACAATTGTTTTCAAGACGTTGTCTGGCGAGAGTGGAAGTGTTAGCCAGGAGGACTGTGACATTTGGACTGAAACTGTTTTAAAAAGTGTATTGAAAGAGTACGAGGCAAAAAACGTTTTTAATTATGATGAAACCGGCTTGTTTTTTAAATGTTTGCCAAATAAAACTTTTGCTTTTAAAAGTAATGAATGGTTTGGGGTTAAAACAAGTAAGGAAAGGGTGACACTTATGGTTGGAGCAAATATGAATGGCTCAGAAAAACTGAAATTACTGCTCATAGGTAAAAGCAAAAATCCCCGTTGTTTAAAAGGAGTTAAATCTCTGGAGGTAGATTACGCCAATAATAAAAAGTCATGGATGACTTCTGAGACTTTCGAAAGATGGATAAAAAAACTGGACACGAAAATGAAAAGCTAAAAGCGAAATATTGTGATCATCCAGTTACTGTAAGTAAAACATTCACGAATATTGAATTGATCTTTTTTCCACCAAACATGACCTCCAAATTGCAACCTATGGTATTATAAAAAATATAAAACATCATTACCGAAACAAAACTGATCACAAAACTGTTAATGCGATTGATAAACTCCCAGTCCAAAAATTGATTACCCATAAAGAGTCTATAACCGAAGTCGTTAAAGTATCTATATAAGAATGGTTCAGATTGCTATTAAGTAAAATCGGCTGAGAGGACGGGGGTTGCAATAGGGAGTTAATTGGTAAAAAATAAAAATGTTTCGTTAATAATTGAGTATTGTCTTTTCATAGGTGAAAATAAGGGGTAAGAATAAAAAGATGAAGGAGTGAAAACTAAAATTTATTTAAAAAATCGAATAACATGTCGTTTCATAGGTTGATGTGGAAGTAATGATTGGATTGGGAGCGGTTTTTTTTTTTGATTGCGCATTTTTGATATATGTAAACTCTGTTTTCTTCCGAATATAAAGTTTCTTGTCATGCCATAGCTGTCAAATAGTCTATTATTTACATAGAACAATCATAACCTCAAATGATAATAATCGTAACCCATCTTATTCGGGTTGGCACGTAGAGGCATTATATGGGATCCAAAAACAGAGTAATACCAACATAAAACCTGTATTTTCGGAACATGGCTTGCCCTTTAAAAAAAAAAACAGAGTGTACTAAAAAAATTATGTATAGGGTGATCTAGAAAGATAATGTATGATTCCATTTTTAAATATTTTTTATTTGTTTTAGATAAACAAAAAAAAATTATCTGATACTGGAGTTGATACTACGAGTTCATCTAGTGCTAGTAACATGTTGGAAAAGTCCGTGGACAAATGTGATAAAAATGAAGAAATCCTCTTAAATAGAAAATTAGCCACAGCAATGTACTGGTCCGAATGTCCTTTTTCATTGGTTAATCATCCAAAATGGAAAGACTTTTTTGCATAAATCAGGCCATCTTTTCAGCTACCTTCTAGAAAAGACATAACCAGAAAGTATCTTGACAAGGATTTGAGTCAATAGTCAAAGAACAGGTCTGGACAAAAATACAAGATGCAAATTCAGTAGCTCTACAGCTGGATGGTTGGTCTAATATTCGCAATGAAGCCATAATTAATTTTGTTGTTACTACTCCGTCCCCGGGCGAATATATTGCCCAAGAACTCGTAAGTTGTCTATCCAAGATTGGTATAAATAAAATAATTGGCATTTTATCTGACAACGCAGCTGCAATGAAAAAGGCAAAACGAATTTGTAGTGGAACAGTTTCCAGATATAACAGCCTAATCGTGTGCATCACACACATCAAACTTATTCATTGGAGACACCATGAAATTAATACCATTAACTATGTTAGAAACATCGTGCAAACAAATCATTAACGAAATTACAGGTTCTCATATAAATCTGGCAGCTCTAACCAAAATTCAAAATGAGAAATATGGCCATACAAGGTCGCTAAAATTATCCTGCATTGCATTCACAGTTTAATTTTATCCAAAAAAGCTATACACATATTGGTTGTAAGTGAAGAATCTTTTACAGTAAAATTGGCCAAACCTGTAAGGGATCATATCCTGGAAGATATTTTTTGGGTTCGACTAGAGAATATTCAAAAAATTCTAAAATCAGTATTAAAATGGATTTCTGTTTTGGAAGGTGACAAACTTACCATGTTCAAAGTTTTTGTGGCTGTTAAAGAAATTGAAGAATGTTTAACAGCCAGTACTACAAGAGTAAATTTATTAGATTCCAATTGCTTCCCTGCAGAACTGTTAAATTCACATCATGTGCAAGCAACGAAGTTTATTGACATTCATCCTCTGCGGAAAATAAAGATACAAGTTTATTGGATATTACAAATTATTTAGGAAAACATCAATTGTGGGTAATGGTCTCGTTTGGAACACAGGTCGAAAAGCTGATTCTCTTGTCTGGTGGAGAGGAATTTGTTCTAGAACTAATTTAAAAACTGTCGCAATTGCTAGCTCCGCAGCCACTGAACTTGACTAGACCTTGTAGCTAGTTTTTCACTTTTTGCGTGCAGTTCTCCCTTAATTAAAATCGTAAACAAATCACATAATTATGAAAAATGTTTGTGACCTTATTATAGAATATGATCCAGAAAACATATAATCTCATGAACAAAGGCGGCATTTATTTATTTCTAACACAAGGTGTTCGGGTACAACGTCAGGAAACTTTAGGCCTTGATTCTACATGAACAAATAATGGTAGCAAGTTATTTAAGAAAAATCTCAATGGCTGCCTAGTAACAGCTGATCAAAGTTGCATTTTTAGTTTTAAATTTTGGGAATATTTAATGAATTTCTTTACGGATCAACTTAATATTTGATACTCTTATTCAAAGGTAAAAATGTTTATTTAGATTGCCACCAGAGGGCACTTTACCTACAACTGAAAACTTATTTCCATGTAAACTTTATTTTGGAAGAATTTGTCAAAACTGAGTTGTCATCTTTAAGCCGATGGAATGTGCTTCAAATAATTTACTCTTACTTCAAATCGATAAATCATACCGTTTAGCCGGAAATTGATATTAAAGTTCTATTCAATTAAATTATTATGATTTAAATGTCGTAGTCAAGGTACTTTTATTAATAACAGTAGAAATGAAATGTAACATTTAGTCTACTTTTCAGTTTGAAAAACTTATCTAAATGGTCAACATAAGTAATTTATTTCTTATTTAAAAAATGGCTTATCAATATTCGAGTGTAGAATATCGAGACATGCACTTTTGGTATGGGAGAGCAAATGGAAATGCAGAAGCACGTCGGCTTCACATACAAGCACACTCTGACCGAAATGTTCCTCATGTTTAAACCTTTGTGAGTGTTCATAGAAGACTTGGTGAACAAGGTTGACACACGAAGGTATGACACAGGAAGAGCCAAGTCCGTTAGAACGGACAGAAGAAAACCTGGGTGTCAGTACTCAGCAAATTGCCGTTGCAGAAGGAATGGCGACATCTACAGCTTGAAAGGTAATCCATGAAGAACTTCTTTATCCTTTCCATTTGCAAAAGGTGCAACCTCTTTATGATGGTGATGAGGTACTATGCTTGAACATGTGTAATACTATTTTACATAAATATGCAAATAATAATACTTTCATTAATATCATATTAATTACTAATGAAGCTAGTTTTATAAGCGATGAAATAATGAATTTACATAACACACGTCAGTGGGCTATTGAAAACACACATGCTTATCTAGAAAGATAAAATTCATGTTAAATGTTTGGGCCGGCATTATAGGCGATTGTCTCGTAGGAGCTCACTTTTCTAATGGGACGTTGAATGGAAATCTTTATTTACGTTATTTACAAAATGGTCTTCTTAACATATTAGAAGATGTTCCTTTCGATTACGAATAAGGATGTGGCTCTTGCAAGACGGTGCATCACGTCTGTGAATATCTGATTTTCGGATCGTTGGATAGGAAAAGGCGGAGCAATCCCTTGGGCACCCCGTTCCCCAGATCATAATCCAATGGATTTTTTTCTCTGAGGGTATTTAAACACGGTGATGTATAAAACTGCAGTCAATAACCTTTACGATTTACGAGTAAATGGCTGTGAGCATATTAGAAAAACACCGGTTGTGTTGTTTCATTTCTAAAGGCCGTTAGAAAATGTATCGAAGTTAATGGTGGACATTTTCAGAATTTATTATAAAGTGTGTTAAGCTGTTATCGTACATCCAGAAGAGCACAGCAAATCTCGGGCGCCACCCTTTGGATTTCTGTGGTAAAGGGCCCACAAAAGCACACAGGTAGCTTTTATACAGTGGAGAAAGTCAACCAGAGGTCAATGCGCAAGACAGAGATAATCTAACTAAAGGTAGACGGGATAGGAAGAGAAATAAACACCAATGTAGAAAACAAAGAAATTATCCTATGTATTGCCTGTTCATATCATACAACATTAATAGCCTAAGCCTAGCCCCATAAGTAAACCATATGTAAAACCCTAATGAGTAAGAGAGAGAAAGAGAATGTATCCTTAGAGAAAGACGGATAAATGCGATTATGTCGAGCGCGGCAATCACGTGGTTTTGGCGATCGTGGCAGTCGGAACGGAATTTTGATCGGTTAAAACAGGCGACTCTCCGAAGAACGGTAATACAGGAGCCTACGTCGGTTCCCACTCATTAACGCGCGTGCCCGAGTAGCGCTATGTGGTGCGAGATACTTACACTGCGATGCCTTACCAGGGTACTTACCAAGGGCAATCGATATAGGTAATCTCTCACACGAGCCTTTGTGTATATATATGTTGTGTGGGTGTGTGTGTATGTTTAGTTATAAGACATGATAGGAACGGCCAGTCCGTAATTTTTGGACCCCGAATCTGACAGCAGGAAAGGCAGTATGTATGTCTGTGTGTGTGTGTGTATGTATATTTATAAGACATGGATATATGTGTGTGTGTATTAGACATGACGGGAACGACCAGTCCGTAATTTTTGGACTCCGAATCTGGCCGCAGGAAAGGAAGTATGTGTGTGTGTTAATGAGACAACGGGTTTATAAGATGTGTAGGAGTGAGAGGGATAACTTTACCAATATACCACCTGATATTACCTTTCCTAAACCTACATACATCCTGGCAGCATGGCAGTGCGTCGCGACGACTGAGGACGTCGAGGAGGGGAGCCGACGCTGGCCGGTCACTCCATCAGGTCCCAGTAGTGGTGGCTTACCTTTCTGCTGCTGCTGCCTTGGAACCGGGTCGTCGACTGGAGGCTTCGAGCCGGTAGAACTCCACCGAGTACTAAAGGTGTGCAAAAAGTAACTATTCGTTATTCGAGTACTCGTTACTTACATGGAACCGAAGTAACGGATACTTAGTATACGCCTACCACAATTACTCGAGTACTCGTAATTTATTCGTATTTCGTAAATATGTATTCGTAATAGGAATAACCAAACACGAAATGTAATGAAGAAAATTAAACGAGTACTCAAACTCGAAGTGTAACGTAACGTGTATTGGCGATTCGAATATTTCGTTTCCTGAACGGCGATGCATGGCATTGTAAAAAGCTGATCTCAGATCTGGATTTCGTGTAATTTAGGCTGCTGCGGTTTCTTTCATTTTCAGCTTTGAAATTTTCAAGATATTTGGTGTGTTCATTGTTTGTGTTTGTTTTGTGCAAGAGAAAGAGAAAAGATAAGTAGTGCAAGGAAAAATTATATTTTTTTGGGTTTACTAGGAGCTGTAATTCTGTAATATATTGATGTTATGACTGAGAGTGAGATAACTAATATTTAAAATATTTTGGCTTTAGATTAAGAAAAGTTGGCTAAGGAAATTTGATTTAAAAGAGACTGGTTTATATCGAAAATAAAATAAGAACTGGGTTGCAGTTTTTTTAAATAGTAATAGTATAGGATTATTCTATATTTTAAAGATTTTGCGCCCCTTGGACATTTCGCCCTTGGTTTTTGAAAATAGTAGGCTATTAATAAATAGTCAAATTTCATCTCCCAGTCTTAAATAAGGGGGAGTTTTAGACAGATAACTGAAAAAAATCATAACTTCGTATCCATGAAAGTTAAATATCTAAAAAAAAGTGTAGGACCAATGCATAATTGCATATAACATATAAGTACTTTTTCTTCTGCCTTATCTATATTCTTATTATGACTAGCTAAATTCCAGACATGGACGGCTTGTTTACAGTAACACCATTTTTTTATTACTTCCCGATTGAATGCTTTCTCTCAAAAATAATGACGTCGTCATGCCGCCTCGATTCCCAGAAATGAAAGTACATAACAATACATTTTCGATATTTCTTCCATTCTTTCTTTAAACAATAAAATTTGGTAACTTTATGACTTAAATTAATAAATTAGAGGTAATTTTGGTGTAATTTGGTGTTTTGATTAATTTTTAGTGATCACAATAGTGGTTTAGGGAAGGTATTTTGGTTGGACGATGGTCAATAAAACGCACTTAGACAATCTAATGCTGCAATTAGTCGGCGTTTCGACTTCTATGAGGTCATCTTGAGGACTACACAAATGTGGTTATCTGTGTAAAAATTAACTATATACAATTTGCCGAATATTATTTAGATGGTAGGATTTTTCATATATTGTTCGTACCATTTAGTATAGAGCACTGTATATATGTATGCTATATCTATCTATAAGATTTAATAGAATCTGTGATGTTTGTATTATTATTAAGTATTATAATTATGTTGTTACAGTTATTAAGTTTTTTTTATTAATTATATACTGTTAAATGTTCATGCAATATATTGATAACAACACCACTAACTTTTACACTATTTTATTGAATAACAAAGAATACGTAACGTAAAATTACAAATAATTTTCTCAAGATCGAACGGCTGGTTGACCCGAGCACGGAGATTACATCACTGGCCCCAACAATTTTTTGACAAAGGCCATGAACATTTTCTTATCAGCCTGAAATATTGATCGGTACCTCCGTAACCGGCAGCGGCTCGGCATATTTTATTTGCTTATTTCTTACACGGCCAATTCTGACTCCAGTGACGCTCTCGGCACTGACTCACTGGAATTTTCTGTATGGAAGAAACTTATGTCAGTCTCAGCTATTTCCTGACAAAATACTTCCTTCAGAGTTACATATCAGATTGTACCGCGCGCAGGAGACAGTCCAACTTTTATTAATATTTTTTTTTTTTTTTTTTTTTTTTTTGCACTTGAAAACCTCTGCCTCTCATCTGCTGCACCTTTCGCGAGATACAATCCGACCTCATAGCAAAGTAGTTAGTGGACCGTGCAGACCGCAGTCTAGCACTCGGCTGAGCCTCTAAAGGGACACAGACCGACCACAAGATTAGCAAAATTAGTAAATTGTGCAGACCGCATTCTAACACTCGGCTGTACCTCTAACGGGACACAGACCGATTACAAAATAAACACAATTAGTAAACTGTGCAGACCGCAGTCTAACACGCGGCTGTACCTCTAACGGGACACAGACCGATTACGAAATAAACACAATTAGTAAACTGTGCAGACCGCAGTCCAACACTCGGCTGTACCTCTAACGGGACACAGACCGATTACAAAATAAACACAATTAGTAAACTGTGCAGACCGCAGTCTAACACGCGGCTGTACCTCTAACGGGACACAGACCGATTACAAAATAAACACAATTAGTAAACTGTGCAGACCGCAGTCTAACACGCGGCTGTACCTCTAACGGGACACAGACCGATTACGAAATAAACAGAATTAGTAAACTGTGCAGACCGCAGTCCACCACTCGGCTGTACCTCTAACGGGACACAGACCGATTACAAAATAAACACAATTAGTAAACTGTGCAGACCGCAGTCTAACATGCGGCTGTACCTCTAACAGGGCACAGACCGATCACAAGACTTATCTTCACTCACCTGAACTTTCCTCGACTACATCGCTTTCTAGAAAATCCAGAATCTCCTTCATGTCACAAGACAAGGACCACTGCAAGGGCCATGGCCTGAGTTGTTCCTTGGCTGCCTTCGTTACAATGCTGGTACCAACTTTCTTGATTTCATAGCGGTCGTTTTCCAGACGTTTCAACATCTCGTACTGTCCCATGAACTCGTAGTCACCCTTACTGAGATGCATCTGTGAATCTCGATGCATTAGAACAAAGTCCCCAGGAGCATACTGAACATTATTCCTTCATTTTCGGTTTACCTCTTCTAAGTTGGTGGAAGTCGCAGCTAGTTTTTGTAGCAACACGCTGTCTATCCAGTTGTCGGTTTCTAATTGGGTTCATATCTCTCGAAACATTCTTTAATAGAGCCTGAATAAGCGGGGTTGAGTTCTGAATTCCCAATAAAAGTTGCAGAGGGGTCGTACCAGTTGATTTTTGAACGGTGGAATTTAAGACAAGTTGAATTTTCCACAATCCGTTCGGCCATTCTGTCTTAATTTGTGTTTCAATCCTAAGTAGATTTCTGATAGTCCTCATATACCGCTCCACTTGACCATTTCCACGATGTACATCAGGCGTTACAAAGTGATATTCTATCTGCCATTCATCGAGATATTTGGGAAACGTTGTATTTTTGAATGAGGTTGCGGCGTCCATCACAATTTTCCTAGGCGTGCCAAATAAGCCCAAAACATTTTGAAGTTTCTCACGACTTTCTGCAGTAGTAACGGTCTTCATTGGAGCTAGAATGCAATATTTAGTGAAAGCATCCACTATCACAAGAATGTGTTTATATCCGTCTGTGGAAGTTTGCAGAGGTCCCAAGCAATCCATGTGCAATAATGAAAAAGGTTCCTTTGGCTTCTCCACTGAATGTATGAAACCTTGCAATGGACCTGTCCTTGTCTTCTTTATTGCACACAAAACACAATTTTTGATGTAGTTTTTGACGAAATTTCTCATTCGAGGAAACCAAAAATGTTCTTTAATAGATGCAAGTGTCTTATCTGGACCAATATGGCATTGTTCATCGTGGAAAATGCGTAGAATTCCTAAGCGACTTTGTTTTGGCACAAACCATTGTAAATTCTCCGTTCCATCTGTGTTTATTTCCTTATGATAAAGCATGCCATCTTTTTCAACATACTGTCGGCCGTCAAGTTGGCCATTTTTAAGTTGCTCTAGTAAATCGTGTACTTCATTGTTGCCTTTTTGTTCGATATAGGCCCAGTTATCGTGTTTAATTCTTCGTACAGTTTCTACAGGATTTCTGCTTTGATAGTCTACGTGAGGAATGCTACTACCCTTGCGATAAGCAATGTCAAAATTAAAATCCTGAAGGTAAATCCACCATCTTGCAATGCGGGGTATTAAGTCCTTTTTTGTTGCAGAAGCCTTAACAGCATTACAATCCGTAATCAAGGTAAAGCGAATACCAAGCAAATATGGTCGAAAGTATTTTAAAGCTTGTACAACTGCAAGAGTTTCCAATTCATAAGAATGGTATTTGGCTTCATTTTCACTGGTTCTCTTGCTAAATTATGCGACTACCCTTGACATGCTGTCATATTTTTGCATAAGAATCGCTCCATAACCGATGCTACTCGCATCCGTGTGCAATTCAGTAGGTAATTCCGGATTATAAACTGCTAAAAGAGGTCTTGATGTTAAGTGATTAATGACGTATTGCCTTGCACTTTCTTGGTTGTCTCCCCATTTAAATATCACATTTTGCTTTGTAAGTTGTGTTATACAAGCGGTCTTGCTAGCAAATGCAGGAACGAACTTCCTAAAATAGCCTGCGAGCCCCATAAATTGTCTGACCTGCTTTACATTGCTCGGAACAGGGGAATCAAGGAGCGCTTAAATTTTTGCTCTGCCAGGTCTTATTCCTTCAGCAGATATTTCCCTGCCAAGATATTCCAAGGATGACTGGAGAAAACGACATTTTCCGATGTTCAAGGAAAAGCCGACAGAATTTAAAGCTTCGAGTACTTGGCGAAGGTAAATCAGACTATCTTGGTACGTCACACTTGGAATGAAGATGTCATCCAAATAGACTAAGGCGATAGTGTCTTTGAGATTCCCCAATGCTAGATTCACCGACCTCTAAAATATAGCAGGGGCATTTGCTAGACCAAATGGCATCCTCAAATATTCGAAATGCCCATCTGGGGTCACAAATGCTGTCTTTTCAATTGACTCTTCATGGATGGGAATCTGATGAAATCCGGACGCCATGTCCAGAGACGTAAAAAATTGTCCTTTTCCCAGCCTGTCCAGTTGATCCTCAATTAACGGCAATGGGTATCTATCCTTAATGGTGTTTTTATTCAGCTCCCTAAAGTCGACGCATTTTCTAAAAGTTCCATTTTTCTTACGCACAAGAATCACCGGGCTCGCAAATGGTGACTCACTGGGACGAATTATTTTATTTTCTATTAAATCTGCGACGATTTCACGGACAGCCTCTCGTTCGTTTGTTGCTAGTCGGTAAGGGTGCCGATTGACGACGATATCCTTTTCAAGTCTTATTTTCAAGCTCACATTATTAACCGCCCGTACTTTATTACCAGTCGTAATCATATCACAAGTCTTTAAGGACATTTTCTAGCTCAACTCGGTATTCAGATGGGACAACTAATTCACACATTTTTATTTCATTGTATTCGACGGCACGGTATATTCCGGGTAATTCACGACGCAACACTCGCGAACCTTGATAATCAGTAATAGTCAACAATGTTTGATCGTTAAAAATATTACGTCCTATAAACACATCAAAATCGAGACAGTTGTCCGGCACAAAATGATACAAAATCATAGTGTCCACATCCGAAATCTTTGTTTGCCCGACAAACTTTTTTGAAGCAGTAATTGTCATATTAGCGATGCCTTTGAGTAAAACATCACAGGAACTCACTTTGTTTTCAAAAAGGTTTAAAAATTTTTCAGAAATCAAAGACAAGTCTGCCCCCGTGTCGACTAGTGCACAAAATTTGTGTCCATCTATGAGTATTTCAGTCGCACCGGCGGGTCTATTTTCTGTAGAGCAATAGTTTATACTTCGACGCTTTTCAATAGCAGCTTTGGTAAAACAGTTTGTAACATCGTGGCCTCGTTTGGCACAAAATGAACATGTCTCACTTTGGCGCGAACTACTTGGTACATCCTCTGACCTAGAATGTTGCATAACTGTACTTTGGGAGACTCTTTGTTTTTTATTAACATGACACGTTGCTTTTAGGTGTCCCATTTTGCCACAATTATGGCACTTCTTATTAGCTAAACCACTTTTTCCATCAAAATATTTTCTCTTGATACCCGAAGATTGTGTATCGCTGCTTTGATGCTCTCGATAACGTGAAGGTTTTGTAAAAGACGACAAAAATATTAGGAGCTCAGATATTGTTTTACAATTAGCGTTGGTCGCTGCATTTCGCACATCCGGTTCAAAAATACCAAAAACAATCAATTCAACTAAGTCATTCTCACTCCAATTTGCACGCAAATTCCTTAACATGGCTGATTTCTCGTGAACGTAGGTCTCGTAAGTATTTGAGCAGGAGCTATTAAACTTCGAAGCGTCCTCTAATAGCCGCCCAAGATTTCTCTTTGGCGGAAACGACTCGGTAAAATCTTTGCAAAAATTTTCCCAATTTCTAATGTCAGGATCCCAGCGATCAAACCACCTTTTAGCATCGTTCAATAAAAATCTGCCAATTCTAGTCAAAATTTGCACATCCGTCCAGCCTAATTCCCTACTTATTTGTTCAATTTGACTCACCCATTTACTGGATTCATTTATATCCGGCCGAAAATAGGGCAAATCCACTTGGTGATCACTCGATCTTTGCGATAACACTTTAACCAATTCGGCAAGGAGACTATTTGCGCATCCCTTGCTACCTTCACTTTGTTCTTTGTCCATTTTTTTTTTTTTTAATTTAATACACGCCACACAATCAAATACACGTCACGCAATCAAATACACGTCACGCAATCAAATACACGTCACGCAGTCCACTTAAGTGACTATAGGTCCCGTCCCACGTCTGATGATAACAACACCACTAACTTTTACACTATTTTATTGAATAACAAAGAATACGTAACGTAAAATTACGAATAATTTTCTCAAGATCGAACGGCTGGTTGACCCGAGCACGGAGATTACATCACTGCCCCCAACAATTTTTTGACAAAGGCCATGAACATTTTCTTATCAGCCTGAAATATTGATCGGTACCTCCGTAACCGGCAGCGGCTCGGCATATTTTATTTGCTTATTTCTTACAATATACATATCACATATATATTATTTTTCAAATTAGAAAATTAAGGTGTTAAAGTCTATTTAATTTGTTTGGAAACTTCGAATGAAAAGGTGCAATATAATATTTTATATTAATTTGTTGCGAATTATTTAAAAAAAGAATGTATATTTTATAATGTTCCCGATATTCCCTGTATATTACTATAGATACTTATATAAAAAAACAGTGCTCCTCACCTCTGTACAGTACATTGTATTGTTCAATGTATATAAAAAATATATGTTTAATTTCTTTTCCACGTGTTTAAATTATAATCGGTTCTGACTGAAGTGAATATCATCACCTTTCTATCTATCTTTATAGTTGCCGTTCTCCTTACATTTCTTGCGCCTTAAGCTTAAAGTCGTGGTAACTAAAACAACGAATTTTGAAACGAGTACTCGAGTAACGGATCCGAAGTAACGAAGACGGATTCGAAAAGTAACGAATAGTTACTACTACTCAAAAGTAACTGAAAGTCCCACCACTACCGAGTACCAACTGGCGAATTTACGGTGCGAACGCGCTTTTAAATGATTTGTGGACCCCTCCAAATGTTCGTGCCGGTCAGGTGCCGCCGGGTGGCAGTCGCGCTGCTTAATTCTGCAGCGACGTGACATGATTATTGCCTGATGATGGTATTTTTATTTTTAGAAATAACGGGCGTATTTTTTTGAGTATTTTCCTGAAAGAAACGTATTTTTACTACGATTAATACGAAAGATATGGTTTAAAACGACGTACGATGCTTACATTTCCCAAGAAAATTAGTAACTTCGTTACAACTTTTAAACATTTTTCAAATATCTTGGCAAAGTTATTTATCACACTGATGATACTAAGGTAGTTTTAAAATGACTAGGAACTGCACCAGTTTTAAAAATTAGACTTATGATATGTACCAATGGTTTAAGTAACAATGTATGAAAACGCTTGATAAAACTAGAGTTCACACCATCAACCCCTGCAGCACATTCAGTTTTCAGTGAACTTATTTGATTTATTATTTCGTTTTTATTAACACCGGGTGTGTTTCATCGTGTACGGAGACATTTTCTAAAAGCCGTTAGAAAATGTATCGAAGTTAATGGTGGACATTTTCAGAATTTATTATAAAGTGTGTTAGTTGTGTTACGCTGTTATTTGTTATATTGTTAAAATTTAATTGAATAAAACTTTAATATCGATTTGCGGCTAAACGGTAGGATTTATCGATTTTAAGTAAGAGTACATTATTTTAAGCACATTTCATGGGCCTAAAGATGGCAGTTGTAGGTTAAGTGCCCTCTGGTGGCAACTTAAATAAATATTTTTACCTTTGGAGAAGAGCGACCATTACCTTAAACTTATATGTCGAATATTAAGTTGATCCGTAAAGAGATAAATTAAATATTCCCAAAATTTAAAATTAAAAATGCAACTTTGATCAGCCGTTACTAGGAAACCATTGAGATTTTGGTATTTTCTTAAATGACTTGCTACCATGATTTTTTTCATGTAGAATCACGGCCTTAAGTTTCCTAACGTTGTTCCCGAACACCCTGTATATCAAAATTACCAATACTACCGAAAATTACCGTAACGAATATTTTTAGAAAAGTGTTCAAAAAATACCTTCTTTTTTTCACTCAAAACTGTACAAAAAAGTGTGAACTTTAATTAGTATAAGTATCGGTTACTATAATTTCCCAAGGATTTACCACACGTTCACTGTGATCCATGATTCAAATTCACCTTAATGTATATTCTGCGAAATATCAAGACTAAACTTCATAAATGCATATTCTAATATAACAAATTTGCAAAAGTTGAATATTTCAAAATTCCTAGTCCTAATAGAAGTCGAATTGCGAATATTCGAATATTCGATTTAAGACTTTGCAAAATTATTCGAATATTGAATATTCGAATATTCAAGTATCGTATTATTCGAATACGATTCCGAGCCCTGGTTTAAAGGTTTAGATTTATCGAGGAAAATATGCTGTTTAAATTTAAAACTTGGGTTTTTCTATGAGTGTGAAGCTGCACTTTTTCAATTCTAATTTAGATTATTTCCCAGAAAATTTAGGCCCTATAAGTGAGGAACAGGGGATTTCATCAGAATATCAAAGAGATGGAACGCCATTATCAGAGGTGGTGGAATGTGATTATAATGGCGGCACAAGATGATCCACAAACTGGCTATAGAAGAAAAAGTCCAAAAAGAAGCTTTGAGGGTAAAAGAAAAAGTCAGTATTAGGACATGAAAAATAATGGTAATATTATAGAAAAGTTTTTTTAATATCGTTTTAATTTGCTGTTATAATAGTTCGTTTTAACATAAATGGGTGTCTTTCAAAGTCAAAAGAGTTCCCAAGCCGCAAGTTGGAGCTTCATCCCTTAAACTCGCCCCCAACGTGCAATTTAGCAGTTTTTTGCGTTTTTCTCAAAAACCATTTGTCCTAAAGTAAAAACTATACTCACATACAATGTTCGCCATAAAATTCTGCTATTACCTAAATTGTTTAGAAAATGGGTTTTCGAGAAAGCAAGTGTTAAAGTTGGGGAACACGGTATATCACGTATCTTAGGTATTCATGAATGTTGGATTATGGAAGAATGGCTTTATAATGGTATATTATTAGTTAAGGTAGAGAAGATAGCCTACCTATAGCCTTTTATTAGTTAAGGTAGAGAAGATAGCCTACCTATAGCCCTTTATTAGTTACAGCAGCCCCATAGCTCCGGCTGCAAATGTTGTCCGCGCTATATTTGCACTTAAGGTAACTACAACGGGAATGCTGTTGTAGTGCTGCCGATGTGGAAGGTAATTTTGAAACAATAACGGCACTGTCCGCTTGGACAACAAATTTATTAAATTAATTAAATCTTTGCTCACTTAGACTGCCGTCTAATAGTTTAGCCTTACAGAGCATCAATATAGTTTCCCAGTTTGCTCAATTTCTTTAGGAGTTGAATTGAGGTTATTAAAAATCTGGGTTACACTATCAAGGTCCTTTTCCCGATTAAATAGTTGTACAAATTGCTGTTTGCCCTTTCCAAAAAATCCAGACGTTGGTTGTATTGCAGCCACTAATAGCATGAATAAATAAAATAGACTGTTTACAAATTGCAGACAATATTAGATGACTGCAGGCTATACAGTTCTTCGAACTGTAGAGCCGCTTTTTAACATTACCTTGAGTCTACTTTTGAAATATGATATATCTGTCCTCTGGGACAAGTGCAATAATTAAAATAGGGACGTCAACGTCTTGACAGACCACTGCGACTTTTGCTGATAGCAGTGGTAACAATTTCGACGTGAGCATCATCTACTGCTATACATGTGCCTACATTTTGGTTGTGCAGATGATCAGCAAGCTGTGAAATAAGTTGTTCCTTATTGTTAAAATTTATTAAAAAATTACGTTGTGACCGAAATAATGCTGTTTTTATCAAAAAAAAAAAAAAAATCAGACGTAGAACGTTTTAACATTCGTATTTGACACTTTTTGTGCTGTTGCTGTTTTGGGCGTATTCGTCAAATACAACTGTAACCTTGTTACCATAGCGTTTACGGTTAGGTTTTTATGAATGTATTTTGATTTAGACCAGCCATGTCAAGCTCAAGGTCACTGGTGTTCCAAAAGCATGAAGACCATCGACTAGGTGGGCCGCAAAACCTTATCTTAAAGAACACAAACTACTGAAAATCTTGAGAAAAAGTACTATTATAGGATAAGTCTGTTTATTAAATTTCCAATACAAAGGACATTACAAAAAACTACAAAAATTAAATTCTTTTGCTAGATATTTGACATCTATTGTCTTTAATTAAGTTGTCTATTTGTGGCGCGAATTTATCGGCGGAAATAACTTTTAAAACTTTTTTTTTCTTGGGTCTTAAAATCCTGAAAACACTTCTCAAATTCTGCCAGAAGGCTACTCATTTTCTCTGAATATATTTTGTATGATATTGGGACACTTGTGCTTTCCTGATATGCCTTACAAGTCAGAAAATGGTACAGATTATCCTCTGCTAACTGTTTTTCCCACAACATCATCTTACACTTGAAAGCTTTCACAGGATCATGCATATTTTTAATAACTTGACGTGGTCCTTGCAATTTCGTATTTAAGTCCGACAAGTGTTTTGTGATATCTACCATAAATGAAAGAGCTTGTAAAAAAGGTACATTGCATAATAAGCTGACATCTTCTCCTTTTGTTTCCATGAAAACGCGTATTTCTTCTTTGAGTTTCCAAAACCGGTCGAGTACCATAGAACACGAAAGCCATCGCACCTCTGCATAATATGGTAAACCAGTTTACTCACTTTCTAAATCACGTAAAAATGCAGAAAGCTGTCGCTGATTAAGGCCTCGTGACCTTATGAAGTTAGTCAGTGAACAAAATTATAAATTTTGTTCACTGACTTTAAAACACTTTCCAACTCGATCACTTTTGAGCATAAAACTTCTTGGTGGATTATACAATGAATATGATGAAAATCTGGTTTGTCACTGCCCGTTTCTCTGATCTTTGTCTGTAATATTTTAAACGAAGCCATTTTTACTCCAGTCTTTTATCGAGCTCCGTCTGTTACAACGGAACACAGTTTTGACAAATCTAAATTGTACTTTTGCAGAAGTCCATAAACAGCATTGATAATATCCTTCCCAGTTGTTGTATCATGCCATGGTGCTAATTCCAGTAATTCTTCATACACATTGATATCTGTATCAACCGCATGAAGAAAAACAGCCAGTTGCGCCACACTACACACATCCGTTCTTTCGCCACAGGCAATAGAAAATGCAATGAAAGAGTTTGATTTTATTTTTATCTGATCACTTATATTGGCAGCCAACTCAGTAACTCTTTCAGCGACAGTATTCCGGGACAAGGATATATTTTGAAATGCCTTCACGCTCCCGGGACTTACAATTTCCGCGGCCTTTACAAGGCACTCTTTTATAAATTTACCTTCAACAAATGGTTTTGAGCGTTTCGCGATCAACTCCGACAGTACGTAGCTCGCTTGAAGGACAGATTCATTTTCTTGCTTTGGACGTGTAAACATAAGCTGCTGATCTTTCAACCGTGATTTTAACTTATATAACTTTTCGTTTCTGACCATGCCTGTATATTTGTCAAACATAGTTTTATGAATATCATAGTGACGTTTTATATTATATAATTTTGGGACACCGACTGTACAATTACAAATCAAACAAATAATTTTTTCTTTCACTTCACAGCAAAAAAAACTCTAATTCCCACTTTTCTATAAGTTTCCTCTTACTTCCACTTGGTTTTGAAAGAGACATGTTAAAAACTGTATCCGAAATAAATTATAATAAGTACTGTTAAGTTTTGTTTTAGGTGTTTTAGTTTAGGTAATAAAACCTTTCATATGCAGTATAGTTTTTATAGACGAGTTTCGACAAAATCGCAAAACACTGCCAAATTGCACATTGGGAGTGAGCTTAAGTGATGAAGCTGCCACTTGCCCCTTGGGAACTCTTTTGATTTGGAAAGTACACTCCTTGAGAAGCTTAATTCCCAAGTGGCCAAACTTCATAATTTTTTTGTATTACGCTATTTTTTAACTAATTTAGAAAAATTCTTACCTTCAGCCAAATAATGAGTAGTGCTATTTTCCTGCAAAACATTATAGAATTGTTCGGCCTCTCCATAAAGTAACTGAGGGTGATCGCCATGCTTCTCATCGTTCTTGCAAAAGGTCCAATTGAAAATAACACATTTGAAGTTAAAATGTTTGCGCTTCATCACCATACCAACTGCGAATTTGACTTTGTCTCTGCGCATCCGTCTTACCTGATCTACGGAATCGTCGGGTAGTTCCAGACGGTACGTTTCCATTACCTCGACATACATGTCCATCGCTTTCCTGACAAAAAAGAAACGTGTTTTTATCAAAAAGAAAAAAAAAATACAAAAAATCATCAATCAGTAGGAATTTCCCAAAAAGTCCCATGACCTGGAAAAAATTACACACTGGAATTCAGAATCACTCAGAAGGTGTAAAAACCAAAAAGGCGACCTTTTGCTTTAGCCATCTTGGAATTTGAATTTTTTTCACCTCGTGTTCTATTGGTGGCCCAGAAAAAATTATTGAATAAAAAATTTAAATAAAATTGTACATATTATCGAAAAGTTGATATTTCGAGCGGTAGACGGCGCCGAGGTTACAAAAAAAAAACAGTTTTTTGTTATTTCAGCCCTCTGGGTGTCTCCGGAAACTTGCAAACGTAAAAATTGTAGCCCTCAAAAAAAATCCGAATATGACTCCAAAAACTTCACGAGAACTTTTATTGGCCAACCATTTTAACAAAGCCCGCCTTATACAGCTCCTCGTGGGATTGTCATAGACCCAGCTTTCGAAGATACTGACACTCTGACTATTGGAACTGCTATTCAAAGCTTTTGCGCGATCTCCCAAACATAAGAAGACCGATCTATCTTCACTGTCACCAACATCTGCCTCTGCAACGCAACACTGCTTCAGGGTTTACCATCAGGTCCAGCAATGGATGGGTTTTACCATGCAACCGACGAATTGGGGATAAATGTTTTGCTTATTAAAGAGTTTTAGTATGGCATGGAGTTTTGTATGACATGCGTTATTCATCGCACTACATTAAAGTTAGATTGCATATTATACTCTCAATTAAATTGTTGTTTAATAATAAAATATAGTCTTCCACGACGGCAAAGTGTGATTATAATAGTTGAAAAAAACCTTGCATTAATAAGGCCAGACACAAGAAGGATGAAATATTTGGTGCCCCATGTGCTAATCTGTCAACTACTGAAGCCGACGCCCTTTCCCAGAAAAAATTAATTTTCTTCTGCCAGAATTGCAAACTCCGAGTACAAGATTTACCTAATTTGAAACAACTAATTAATTGCCTTGACATTCAAAAATCAAAATGCGGAGAAAAAGAGTCCCACATTGAGGTACTTGAAAATCAACTACAGGTTACTACTCAAGAGTTACATACGTACATGCGTACTATAAAAATAGACTCGCTAAGGCAAAGAATAAGCAGAGAGTTGGTCTATGATTAATGACTTTCGTAATAAGTCGTCTCATGGAAACTATGATATTGATCCGGAGCATCTAAATACATTCTATTGTAATATAGCGAACGATTTAACAAAAAATGTAACATCTAACTCTGATACACTATCTTATCTTAAAAATGTTCCTAACACAGGCTCTTTTTATTTTTCCAATCAGACAGGCATGAAATTAGAGAGGTGATTTCTGAAATTAAAAATAAAAAATCCACTGGGGACGATCATATCTCTGCTGAGGTACTTCTATGGTACCTCAGCATGGAGCCTTAGAGAGGTGATTTCTGAAATTGAAAATAAAAAATCTAGTGGGGACGATCATATCTCTGCTGAGGTACTTCTATGGTACCTGATGGAGCCTTGGATGAACTTTCAATTTCTATCAACGAGTCTTGGTCGCGTGGCACATGTCCTGCTTGCTTAAAGTCTGCATTAGTAATCCCCTTATTCAAGGGAGGTGACTCGGCGGAGTCATCTAACTTCCGCCCAATCACATTACTGCCTACTTTATCTAAACTAATCGAAAAGCTTGTCAAAAGCAGAGTCTGGAACTATCGTCAGTCATTTAACCTTATAACTGTTAAACAGTTTGGATTTCAGTAGGCGAAGGGAACTCATGATGCTATCTACAGCTTTCTTGAGAGGGGTCTATTTCGGGATTTATCGGGGCAGCGCATCGGCGGCTGTATTCTGTGATCTATCCAAGGCTTTTGATTGCGTGGATCATGGCATACTGCTATCTAAGCTCGAGAGATATGGATTCCGAGGCGTGGCTCACTCCTGGTTTAGATCCTATCTTGAGGGTCGTTCTCAGTCTGTGGTGCACTCAGGAACAAGGTCCTCTACTTTACAAAATAACTGTGGTGTTCCACAAGGCTCAGTTTTAGGACCTATTTTTTTTCTACTCTATATTAATGACCTTGTTACCCTAACCATCTCAGGTGATTTCACCCTTTTCGCTGATGACACGTCTATATTGGGGCAAGACAGGGAGATTATGCAGCTAAGGCAGACCATTGTAAGTGACCTGAGAATCATTAAAGAGTGGTTTAACTCCAACCACCTTTGTTTGAACTTGAGTAAAACTAATATTGTTGGATTCAGGTGTGTTGTGGAGGGATTAGTTTTGGATGGGGATCCGCTTCCGGAGATGTCTGTGACTAAATTTCTTGGCATTCTTATTGATGCTGAGTTGCATTTTGGGGAGCAGGATGTTTTACTGTGAGAGCAGTTAAAGAAGAGCTGGGTCTGCAACTAGCACGAACAGTATATTTCGCTTTATTTGAGTCGCTTCTGAGATATGGTATACCATTCTGGAGTGTGACCAGTCAGGGTCTCCTGAATGTGCTTTTCATCCTTCAGAAAAAGGCAGTTCGATTTATTGTCGGTATTAGTCAGAGAGATTTTTGTAGACCGCACTTTGTGGCGCAGAGAATTTTAACTCTCATTTCTCTCTTTATGTTGGAGACATCATCCTTGATATTTAAAAACCGTGTTGGGCTCCAGGGTCCCACTCCCCAACATAAGACGCATCATTCTCTCAATTTGCCTCTGCCATTGCCAAAGAGTACCCTTGTAAAAAGGTCATTGATTTATGAGGGTCGAAAGATTTTATTTGTTTTTTATATCTGTTTTTTTATTGCTGTTTGTTTGTTTTAATTTTGCAACTCTTGCTACCATTTGTTTTTTGTCTTTTAATTGAAATATTATATTGGTAAGGGTATTGGCTTACTATATGCTTTGTCAACAAGAATTTTTTTTTTTTGACTAATAAAGTACTATTTGAATTTTGAATTTCATACCTTTAACTTTCCAGAATCTCGTTATCTTATGGATGCACGGTGAATTGTGTGCCTGTGGGCGCAGAAAAGCTGACCTCAAGTGCTCGGCAATGTGCAAAAATTGTGACGGAGAAACGTGCAGCAAAATAGCGTATCCTACATCGGACAACGAAGATGAAAATTATAACACCGACGAAGAATTGCCATCACAAGTTGTTGTTTCAATCATAGTTCTAGAAGGAGTTCTACCATTACCTAAAATGACTTAGCTGTGTTCGAGGTACAAAATGAAGATGAACCAACAAAACCAAAAAAAAAAAGGAAAACTCGATTGAGTTAAGATTGATGTACAATTCTATTCAGAGAAAAGTGGTATAGTACAAATTTTTCGGATATGCAGTGACGTTATTTTTGCATCTTTGTAACAGTAAATTTACTAAAAAAACTAAAACTTGTCACGTTGTGCAAATCTTCAAGTGTGACATTTCGAAACGTTAAAATAGTTTATCTATGCGTTAAAACAAAATCAATATTGAAAATGCCGAAAAAAATTTGGAAGTGAGCAAAGCCAGCTTATTATTCCTAATATATTAGCTTTGGACCTTCAGAATGTGAGAAAGAACAGCTTCTGCAACGAAAGTAAGTTCAAGATCGATATTTTTTAATTTAAGAAAAAATCGGACAAAAGATTCAAAGAATTATCATGAACAAGAAATAAAGAGTACACCAAGATAACCGACTACTTAAAAAGTAAGATCCAGGATACCATTTATCGCATGTATGCCCAAAAAGAACATATTACCACAAAGTCTCTCGACCAGGAACTAAATTATGATATGTCCAATCATTTCAACCATGCTATTAGTTTTCTGCGAAAATAGATAAGATAAATTGGTTTTCGATGAAAAAGAAATAACAACCCTTATCTCGTGGATTTACCAGATGTTTTTAATAAAATAATGAAATTTTTGAAGGAGTACACGGTTCTGGTACGATTTAATACATCTCGATTTTTTGACCTTTTTTGAGTTTTATTAGGAAACTTACCTACTACTGCCGTAGTAGTTCGACTGCGGTACCGTTCGGTTGTGCTTTGTTTTGCGTTCCTCGCAGTCGAGCTGCTTCGCAGTACGTGTGTTTGTTCTGTTTTGTTTTCGCTGTGTATTTTTGTTTCGAATTTTTCATTTTCTAAATATGGCTGAATACAAGTGTGACAATTGCCGTAAAGAGTTTTCAGAGAAAGACAAATACAATAAACTTCGTTGTAGTGGCGAGTGTAAACGATCTTTTTGCATGAATTGCACGGGCATTGATAAGGCTACCACAAAAATCTTGATATTACAAAAATCAACCCACCTCCGATTTTTCTGCGCCCTCTGCGACTCCCCTAGTTTGAAATATCTCAACGATAAAATCACAAAGGTATCTCAAAATTTGATTCCACATGAACTTTTTGATTCAGTCGCAAACCGTGTATCCCAACTGTCAAGTAGTGTACCGACAATTTCTGAAATGTATGACATTTTAGTGAAGAGTGAATCCAGGTGGGATCTCATGGAGAAAAAGATTGATGATATCCATAATCTCTCGAGGGCGTTTTCCGCTTACAAGCCAGATATATTATTAAAGTCTCTAAGGGATATGGAACAGAATATTTTCAATATTTCCCAAATCCTCTCAACAATGCCGAAGAAGTGATAAAAATCCAAGTACAGGACTCCTCTTCAATTGAATTAAAAGCAGGTATTGCTAACATTAAGAGCAACCTAACTTGTGTAACTGACTTGGTAAAGGAGTTATACTCCAAATATGAAAGCCAACATAAGTGTAAGCATATCAAAAATACATACCCTACCACCATATCCTTGCCTACACCAACTATGGAAACTACCTGCTCCACCGCCTCTACACAAACTGAGGTAACACCTACGGATATTCCCAGTACTACTGAAGGCTCCAGCAAGCTGGCTTGTAATAATACACAACGGTGGCACTATGTAGTCGTAAAAAATCTTCCTGCAGGATTTACGCCTAACAACATAGTTCACTACGTTAAGGAAAGGCTTGGGACTACAGAGTTTATTCGATGCTACCACCTAATCAATCATATCTCAAATATTGATTTTAAAATTGGAACTCAGTCAAAAAAGTGAGCTGAAAAGCTTTTAGACAGCAATGGCCACATGGCGTAGTAATAAAACGGTCAGCTGTATCCGAACTTACAAAAAAATCTACACCGAACCTCCCACCTCCCTCCACACCGAAAAAACTGCCCACCAACTCGAGCTCCGTCAGTTCACTGGTTGTCTCCTCTCCAATTTCTCAAAAGGGCACTATAATATCTTCTGACAAAGAGGCCATTGCTGCCTGCAAAGCAAATGTCTTGTTGAGCGACAACTGCTACACTCTTTCCAAGAAAGCTCCTACTGACCAAGAACCTATTTTTGATCCAATGTCTCCCCCCAACAGTGAAGCTTACGCGAACCGAAAAAAGTTCTGATAACCGTTTCCTCATGTCTAGACTAAGAGAACCAGCCATTTTAAAGGCCTTCAAGTTATATCTCGCCTTCCTGCACGACCAACCTGCGCCAATTCACTTTGAAGGGTTTACAAATACAAGCACCAGGCTGTGTTGGCTTCTGAAGGCATTCCTGTAGATTATAGAACCCTACATAAGATATATTTCGATTTTCATGCTGCTTACGGATTTAACGCAGCAGAAGTGGAAGCGGATCTTGCAGCCTATGGATCCTACATATCTTCGGAGAGATCGATCCATCTTCAGAGGACCAGAGAATGCCATAAAAACTATTTTACCAGCAATTCTCCCAAAAAAAATTTTTAGAAAACACGACGTGTCCTGAGGAACTAGATTCCTCAAAACTTCCTGTTGTTACTAGTCTTAATATGGTTCTAATTAATATTGCTTCTCTAAGAAATAAAACTGACGAGTTGTACCTATTTCTGGAAGAATTGGAGTTCCCCAACTTGTTGCAATTACTGAGCACTGGCTGAATCTAAACGAACCCTTTTATATTGAGAGGTATACCACAATAGCTAGATATGACAGAAAAAACTCAGCTCATGGGGAACACTGATTCTATCCCTAAATGGAGATTTCATGTCGGTATCTAAATATGATCATTTGTTAGCGGATAGCTCTTTTGAATTCTATATGGTATATAATCAAAACCTTGATCTTTATGTAATTTGTATTTATAGATCACCAAACTCTGATGTACAATCATTTTTAAATAGCCTGGTAAGTTTGCTAGACAGTCTACCGATTAAAGGTAAAAAAATTCTATGCGGGGACTTTAATATTGACTATGCTACTGTTTGTGCCTTCCAAAAATATCTAATTTCTATATTCGACTCTTTCGGTCTTTCAATGCATGTATCCTCGCCAACTAGAATTTCAAAAAACTCTTCTTCTATCATCGATTACATGGCGTCTGATTTTTCTCCATCAGAGGTGCAATCACAGGTCTATAACTCAGGTCTTTCCGATCACGAGGCGGTAATTTCCAGGTTTAGTTTACCTATTAGGCCCTTACCAAGATCTCGCCATCGGGGCAGAATTTTCTCGGCCGCAAATTTCTCAGTATTTCATAATATTTGCTTTAACACCAATTGGAATTTTGAATCTGATAATGTCAACACAAACTTCAGAACTTTTTTAAATAAAAAAGTGCTTTTAACAAGGCCTTCCCGCTTAAGAATATCAAACCTAAGCGGCATAAACCGTGGACCACGAAAGGAATACGAATTTCTGCTAAAAATATGCGCTCGCTCATATATTAAAAAACCGACTCCTTTCTTATTCTTGTCTAATTATAGGAGGATCTACAAACTCTTATTAAGTCAGCAAAAAATTACACTACCGAAAACGTCTAACAAACTCTAATAACGTTTCAAAAGAAACCTGGTCCATCATCAATAACCTCAGATACAAATCAAACCCTGTGACTCAGATCTTGCCAGGGGCTAATGATCTAAATGATTATTTTATTAATGTAAGCAAAAATGTTACCTCTAGTATCTCGCCAAGTTTGGACCCTCTTTCGTTTCTCCCTCCTTCAAAAAATTTAGCTGATAGCTTTTTCTTAAGTCCCGTTAGCAACACTGAACTATTGAAGGTAATAAATAATATCAAAAGTAAATCTTCGTGTAGCACTGATGGCCTATCAATTAGAATATTCCTGAACTTGCCACTCCCAGTCATAGAGGCCCTTACAACATTAATAAATGAGTCCTTTATAAAAGGTGTATTCCCTGATTGCCTTAAAACAGCTATAATTATTCCACTTCATAAAGGCGGCGAAAAAACTAACTCTTGCAATTATCGCCCAATTGCACTACTACCAGTGCTATCAAAAATCATCGAAAGGCTACTGAAGAATCGTCTTATGCCATTTCTCCTGAAACATCAGATAATATCCCCGGAGCAGTTCGGATTTCTACCCAACAAGTGCACCAGTGACGCCATGTTCACGTTGCTTAGAGGCGTCTACTTATCTCTCATTAACAACCACCCAACTGCCTCAGTTTTTTGTGACTATGCGAAAGCCTTTGATTGTGTTAGTCATGAAATTCTGATAAACAAACTAAATTTTTATGGAATTCGTGGTACTTCTTTAAATTGGTTCAAATCTTATCTTGGGAAAAGGCAACAACTTGTAAGGGCTAATGGTTCCGATTCTGATTGTAAGTTGATTACAAGTGGAGTCCCTCAAGGTTCAGTCTTGGGACCTATTCTTTTTTTGTTATACATTAATGATATCACGAACCTTAAAATTAATGGAAGAATTTCCCTTTTTGCTGATGACACAAGCATAACATGGAGTGATTTTGATACATTGACAGTGATTTGATTACACTCTAGTATCTCCAAAGACTTGGTTATAATTAAGGCTTGGTCCGATTCCAATATGCTTTGTTTTAACGTCGATAAAACGGTGGCGTTATCTTATAAGGGAACTTTACAACCACTTCAGGTACATAACAGCAATATTGAATACGTAGAGTCGGTTAAATTCCTGGGTTTAAATATAAATAACAACCTAAAATGGTCTAATCATATTGACACCTTAACTAAAAAACTTTCTACCGCCTGCTTCGCCATTCGATCAGTTTCAAAAGAACTAGACGTTCCTTCTGCCAGACTTACTTATTTCTCTTTATTTGAATCCCACCTCCGCTATGGCCTTCCCTTTTGGGGCTGCTGTACCACCGAGCAATTTCGTAGTATTTTTATGCTTCAAAAGAGAGCCATTCGTTATTTGTTTGGTCTAAATAATAGAGCTCACTGCCAATACTATTTCAAAAAACATGAAATATTAACACTTCCTGCATTATTTATTTTGGAAACGGTATGTTTGCTGAGAAAACATATAAACACCCTCCCAGAAAAGCACAACATGTATACCCTACCAGAAACTCTAGGCATGATATTTATCTTCCCATTCCTTCCACAGAATTAATAAAAAAATCAATTATTTACAACGCCATAAAACTTTACAACAATCTGCCAGTACATTTAAAATCTATCCCTATGCTTGCACAATTTCGAAAAAACACCAAAGCACACCTCATTGGGAGACCATTTTACAGCGTTAATGATTTTTTTTTTCAGTGAGTAAGTCTCTTTAAATTGTCACTAAACTCGCTTGTTTACTTAAATCTTTTGTGAGTCATGTCCTAACTCGTAGCATAGAATTTTGAAAATCATTATATAGCGAAAAGAACTGTCGAACATTCACTTAAAACTTAATTATTTTTGTTAGGTATTGGATTAAAAACAATTTAATTCTTTTTGTATACTACATTCTACACTAGTTCAATATACCTTCTATTTAACATCACAATTATTTGTATAACTATAATAACATAGAGTTTAAGGTCGCATAGTTGCAATTTTGATTTCAATGTCATCGAAATTATTCACCTCGTACATGTGTGTTTGTTTACTTTGATAAGGTTATCATGATTCATTTACTGTTTGCAATGTTATGTTATATTCTAACGTGTGTTTTACGATTTGGTAAATTGATAATTTACATTTTTAAAAAAAGCACTGACCTGTCGAAATTATTTTCGATTAATGTTTTGATATGTCTTATTTTTAGGTATATTTTGCTTTGTCCATAAAATTGTAAAATTTTTCTGCGGCAATAAAGCATACTTTTGTTTGTTTGTTTGTTTTGTTTGTTATTGCTCAAAAGAAATAAAGTTATATGAACGTACAGGGTGGCCGATTTATTATGGTATACATGGTATATATGGGAACCGGTAAGAGATAGCAAAAAAAGTTAAATACAAAAGTTATTTGAGGTGATCTGAAGTTTTATTTTATATATGCTTCATATCTACACGGTGACTAGTTTTTTGTGGACCGATACCAACTTTCTTATTTTAAATGAGACACCCAGCTTATTGTGCAATTTTTGGATTCCCAATAAAATTCTAGATATAATTTATGTTTATTATTATATACCTAAACGTAACCATTTAATTTAATTTATTTAAACCTTCGATATTGCCCAAAAGAAATAAAGTTATATGAACGTACAGGGTGGCCGATTTATTATGGGATACCTTATCTAGGAACAAGTAAGAGATAGCAAAAAAAGTTAAATACAAAAGTTATTTCAGGTAATCTGAAGTTTTATTTTATGTATGCCCCATATCCACAGTGTGACTAGTTTTTTGTGGACCGGTACCAACTTTCTTATTTTAAATGAGACACCCAGTATATTGTGCAATTTTTAAATTCCCAACAAAATTCTAGATATAATTTGTGTTCATTATTATGTACCTAAACGTAATCATTTTTTAAATATCTGATGTTTTATGTCAAAAATGACAGTTTGCAGGCCTCAACTTAAACGCAGATTTCTCCTGCTTAAAACTGTTTTTTAAAAAATCAGGACTTATTTTTTGGAAAAATGGGCTCTACTTTAGTACAGAATGTTAATAATTTTGTAATTAATAAATACATGGTGATCAAAAACTAGCGTTTAAAAATTAAATGAAAAAACGTTATAAGTCATTTTTTTCGCATGGAAACCCCATACTTTTACAAGTTTATCTCATAAAGCACTAAAAATGAGGATGACTTTGTTAAAAAATGGCTATTTCAAAATTTTTTCAAAATATTGATTTTTAATAAGTTTAATATACAAAAAATACAACTTTTGAAGTTTGTTATTAGTTAGCCATGACGGCCAGGGTGAAACAGAACTCAATCGAGAACTGAAATCAATCTATTGGTTTTATTCCACATAATTGTTATTCTTTATTGTTATTATTGTTCTTGTTACTGTTATTTTTCTTTATTTTTAAGAATGTACTTAAGTTCTAAAGTTTTTTAATGTACACTCCAGAAGAAAGAACCGATATGCTGGAGTGCTATTTATCTGGCAATAAAAGTCCAATATTAGCGTTAACAAGTTATGATAATGATACCAAATTTCCTCTAAGACGCCATCCGGAAAAGAAGGTTTTTGCTAGAGTCTACGAAGAAATTGCAGTTTGATTCAGAAAAAAACAAAGAACTCGCCTTGTCTTAAATGATGAAAATCAGTCTGAAACCCAGACGTATTTGAGGAAGAACAGCTATAAAGCTTACAAGTATTTGACCGTTCAAATATTGGAAGAAGAAGACTATAATAGAAGGTTAGAGTTTTGCAGTACTAAAATGGAAAAATATTTTTCGTAATATTGTTGGGACGGAAGAATCCATATTGACCACTGCAAGCAAGGTATTTAACAGAAAAAATTTACATTACTGGAGAAACTGAAATGACTTCCTAAGAAATGACATCTAGCAGGTAATTGAAAACGGAGTGCCCCAAGCAGAATTGGGAAATTTAATATGGCAGCAAGATGGAGCTCCTTACCATAGGAGCCAAGAAATATCTAACTGTCCAATCGATACCAATACCGGATTGGAGAAAACGGCAATCTTACCTGGGCACCCAGAAGTTCAGACTTGACTCCCATAGACTACTTTTTATGGAATACCTTAAAAAGTATTGTTTACCGTGAGAAGCCAAAGACTGTAAATGAATTGCGATAAAGAATCCAAGAGGGTGTGAATTTACTTAATCAAGGACAATTTGTAGCGAAGGCAGTTTTTGATTTAGGAACAATCTTTACAACATATTTTGCTGAAAATGGTGGCCATATTTAAAACTATTTGCAATAGTTCCTAATTTTTTGGTTGCATATTGTAATTGTTGGTTAATTTTGTAAGTAAGAATTAAATAGATACTTTATTATTTTTAATTAATTAAAAAAAATATTTTCTCATTATTAGGTATAATCGTTTCTGTTCTGCTTTTAGATATCTGTAAGATATTTTTTTCTAAAACGTGTGTTATCCTATTAATGCCATTTCATTTCAGTAGCGCTCGATTGTGTTTTATTTCAGCTCGGTCGTCATGGCCAACTCATGGCAAACTTTAAAAGTTGTAAGTATAGAATTTTTTCAATAAAAAAATGTCATATTGCCAATATTTCGAAAACTAAAAATTTTTTTCACCTTTATTTTTAATGCTTAATGAGATAAACTTATAAAATTATGCGGTTTCTATTTGAAAAAAAGAATTTTTAACGATTTTCTCATTGAATTTTTAAACGCTAGTTTTTGACCACCCTGTTTTTGTCAATGACGAAAATATTGACATAGTCTACTGAAGTAGAGTCCATTCTACCAGAAAATAAATCCTGATTATGTAAAAAACTATTTTAAGAAGGAGAGACCTACAATTAAGTTGAGGCCGGCAAACGTCATTTTTGGCATAAAACATAACATCTGTCAGAACGGCTGGGTTTAGGCATAGAACTATATCCACAAATTATATCTAGAATTTTATAGTGAAACCAAAAATGGCACAATATAGAGGGTGTTCTATTTAAAATAATAAAGTTGAAACGTGTTAAAAAAAACTGGACACCCTGTAGATATGAAACAAACATAAAATAAAACTTCAGATTACCTCAAATAACTTTTGTATTTAACTTTGTTTGCTATCCTTTACAGGTCACCCTGTACATGACATAAACTTATATTTGAAATCTGTTTAAAGATTCAAATACTCTTTGCTCAAATTAAGCGCACTGTTGTACCGATTCTCATGCACGTGAGCAGTGGCGGCTCATGGTAAATTATATTGGGAGGTCAATAACAAATTTAAAAATAGGCATACTTAAAATAAAAATAAATATCTTATCTTTAAATTGAGCTTTAGATTCTCTTGAAGTTCAGGTCTAGACTTCGTTCTTTAGAATTGGAAAAATACTGAATGACACGTTTGTTAAAATTGCTCGCACATTCCTTTTATAAACTATTTCTCGATACTTAACATTGCTAAAGCGGATAGTCTATCTTGGCCCAACTCCTCAACAGAAATTTATAAGCCCTCGAAAAATCCCTGGATTTTCAGACAAAGCCGTTTCATCATTGCCACTTAGTGCCAGCTCGAATGCCGCACAAAATTTTACACAATCTATAATTTTGTTTAAAATATAACGATTTTTGGATATATTTTCATTAAAATCTCTAAGTGATTTTCTATAAGCTGTGTCTAGCTGAGAGCGAATATCAACACTTCAGACCGCAGCATAGTTCACCGAACATTTCTTGTGATCTGCAGAAAACGCATGTTTTTTTATTTTTTCTTTTAAGTGTTTTGAGACTTTAACACCGGTGTTGCACCATAATGAATCCGACGAGTCCTTAGAAAATAACAAACAAACGTAACAGTTAAATGAGTTAGAGACTTCACAACCACATATCCATTTAGCTAAATCGTACATACTTTTGCGAAAGTTTCGATGAACCACTTTATTTTTGTCTTTACTAGTTTATCGTAATTCTAGCAAATTGCGACCTCTTACCTTGAATTCGGTTATTTTCTCAAAATTAAGTTCGTTAGCACTCTTTAATTGTTTAATTTTGCGCTACCGACATTTTATTTCATCTACATTCAGAACTCAAACATAGACCACCTTGAAATTTGTTATTTTTGCAAAATTACGTTCGTAAGCACTTTTTAGTTATTTTTTTTAGCACTAGTCACTACCAACATTTTCTTTCCTGTATATTTCCAACTCACACATGGATCATGAAAATAAAAAAATATATATTACAAAAAACAGTATGTAAATCAATTTTCATCGATTAACAACGTCCGAAGCAATATCAAGTTAGAATATCAACCGCGAGACCTCTGAGCAATTGAACTTTCGCATGCCGACGTGATGCCGCGACCGATCGATCGAATTATGAGAAGAGACCGGCTGATGACCCAAATCGCAATTTGGTATTCCATTTGCTATTACGTTCGGCTGCCGCTCGGTAGCTGTGAAATCTTCGGGTACTTTCGTCAAGCTTTAAGGTAATCAGGGCAATTCGGACTGCCCAGCCTAGCTTAGTATAGCATATTTTATTATGCCTAAGGAACGCAACGAGACCATTCGAACCGTTTAACGTATTTAACTTTTGCCGAGGTTCGCGTTTTATTACAACTATTAGGAGAGACGGTCAAACGAATAATTTATTTTCTGAAACATTTTTGGGGGGTTATTGACCAAACGACCCTATGGAAGAGCCGCCACTGCACGTGAGGGTCAAGAAGTATAACCAAATAGAGTTTAGTTAAGGGGAAAACTCTAATTTCAAGGTTTGACAAAGTGTGACACGAATAATAAAGTAGATTATTATTTGAAATACACCTGATCACAATTAGCTAGTCAGGGTTTCATCACATGCCACATAACATCCTCCTTCCGGGTTCGCCGAGGAGATAGATTGTGATGTGTTAGGACTATGCGTTTTATGGAATATTTGTATTACATTAATTTTGGATAACCTTTCTTTAAAGTGTATAAATAAATGCCCACAAAAAATGCTAGACAAGCAGTAAGTAAGCAGTAAAGGTGGGTTTATGCAACATCACTTTTTCTTTATCTTTTTTCGCAGTCTTTAGCAAATTTTACCATATAAAATGCAAATTACGGCACTCTGCGTCGGCCCTTTGATATCAATGCCCACCGCCAGCGCTGCTTCATAATTAACATTTAATATACAGGGTGCCCCACAAGCAGTGGCGGTTCGCCAGGGGACGCGGGTGAAGCGCCGCTTTACCTACATTTTCCAATCAATTTACTTAAATATAAAAATATTTTTAAATTATTAAGCATTTTGTGATCTATATTTTTATTATAAAAATGCAGTATGTTTTATATAAATTCACATTATTTATTTAAATAGACCATTATTTTCTATCAAAACTAGTGCGTTATATACTCAAAAAATAATAATGTTTTAAAAACGTAGTTCGCTGAACTCCTTTTCATAAGAGCCGCCCGTTGAGCAGGAGTAACAAATTCCGCATCAGACTCCCCCCGCACGCCAGCTTTAGGGCTTAGATTTGTTTACGGCAGTTGCTATGGCAACGCAATGGTGAATATCCGTAAGCCAAATATAGATGGGAGCGGCATAAACTGCTGCTGCAGGCTGCAGGCGCTTGTTCGCTTGTTATAGAATTAGTGTAAATTAGTGCGCTCGCATCATCAGAGGCGAAAGCAGTTTTACATCGATCGAATCGAAATTATCTTTAAGATATAGGTATATATCTGTTTTTTAAGAACAAAAAATATATTTAAAATAAATTCATATTATTTCCCCTAAGTATTAAAAAACGCTCCAAAGCTATGGATAATTAACATCATAAAAAGGTTAAAAAATAGCCATTTTGAGCGTGGGACCCCGCAAAATTTTCGCTTGCGGCAATCAATTTACTCAAAAATAAAAATATTTTGAATGTATAAATTCGTATTATTTACTTATTTATACCATTATTTTCTATCAAAACTCATATACTCAAAAATAATTACTTAAAAACGTAGCGCGCTGGACACCTTTGCATAAGAGCGAGCCGTTGAGGAATCACAAGCAGCAGTAACAAATTTCGCTTCAAATTCCCCCCGCACGCCGGCTTTCGCGCTTAGATTTGTTTACGGCAGTTGTTGGCCACGCAATGACGAATATCTGTAAGCCAAATAGAGATGGGAGCGGCATAAAACTACTGCTGCAGGCTGCAGTCGCTTGTTCACTTGTTATAGAATTAATGTATATGAGTGCGTTCGGATCATCGGAGGCGGCAGCAGTTTTGCATCGATCGAATCAAATCGAAATTAGCTTTAAGATATAGGTACATAACTGTTTTTTAAGAACAAAAAAAATATATTTTAAATCTTATAAATTTATATTATTTCCCCGCTCCAAGGCTATGGATAATTAACATCATAAAAAGGTAAAAAATAGCCATTTTGGGCGTGGCGCCCCGAAAAATTTTCGCTTACGCCGCTATTTTTGCCTGGAGCGCTGTACACTTAGCTACGCTGTGGTTCACCCGTTCTTAAATCTACGAGCCGTTACTGTCCACAAGTCTTTGGACAGCAAATATCTCCGTTAATGTAAGACACTCAAAAAAAAATGTATAAGGAAAATATTTTTGGCTTCTCTTGATGCATAATTTAAACACAATCGTAATCATATAGCGTGCATCACAAAGTCGTAGCCTACTAAACTTATGTTTTTTTTAAATGGGACATCCTTATATGGATTGATGGGTTTATCCTGAGTGGGTCTATCAGAAATGATTAAAAACTTTCTCATAATACCTACTTACTTCTTAGATTAGTAATTATTCACCTGCCTATTATGATAGGTCATTTTTAATGAAATCTGTTGCCTTTACCTTTGTCAAAGTGTCAAAATCATCATGAAAGAAGTCTATATTTTACTGTGTGTGTCTAAGAAGCAGAAAACTGCCCTTCTTTACATACAACGAATATGTGGACATGCTTTTGATATTCGGATAGTGTCAAAAAAAATAGTAAAATGGGAATGTAGACACTTTTTTATTTCATGCAATTGTTGTATTAAATTAAAAACGTAGCAGAGCGCTTTCGGCTTTCGCCATCATCAGTGCCACCTGAAAGCAAGGAAATCACTTTCTTCAAATGGTAAGGATTAAAAGAAGATACAATTTTATAAACTGAATATTTTAAGGGAAAAAAATATATAAAATGCAAAGGAAAGTTGAGGAGAGAATTAGATGAATTATTTGTATAATTAATTAGCGAAGATAAAAACATATTGCTAAAATAGCTGAGAAATCTAGGTAATGAAATTTATTAAATTTACAACATAATTGGAAATTGAAACTGCTATATAGCTTTTTGGAAAAAATGTGTTTTAAATTATTTTCAAAGATATATGATGTACTTACTTAGTCAGGTGAGCACAGGAAATCCAAAGAAGAAACATGATCAGACAAAGCAATGAACATATAGATATGACGTTAACAGATTTTAAATGTTATGTGGGAGAAACAAGACGCTTAATATCAACTAGACTTAAGGAACATGAACGATGTATTAAAAAAAAAAAATTGTTCAATCTGCTATAGCTGAACACAATATACCACTGGCCATATTACAAAATGTGAAGGAAACCAAGGTTCTAGCAACGGTTCCAAGATTATATAAATTAAAAATTAGAGAATCTAATTAAAATTTTAAACATACAAAAAATTTCACGGGTTACGGTCTACATCACGTGGAAACCGATCTTAACACAGGGGACGGAGCAGTACAAGTCGGGTATAAAAGTCCTCCTGAATTTCTCCGAGCTCATTCAGTGTTCAGATCTCGTAGAGTAAAGATCTATAAAGATGCCTCGTTCAATCGAAGCCGAAACGTCGGATAGTAATTCCAGTTTGACCATGATTTCTTAATTGACGAAAGCCATGAAATCTTCCGTTCTATGGTGATACATTTTTTAAATAACTATTTATTTAAACATTTTGGGGATACTAAATTGTAGATTTTTCCGACCACCGATAAAATGGTTTTACCAGCTGAAAGTGCGTCGCTGTAGATTTAAAACATCTCCAATGAAATAACCTGTAATATCTTGTATAGAAGATATAACTGCACTTCTTCATGATTGATTTATCCTCTTCTGCATAAGACACGTCAAAATTAGTTATGAATTAATTAATCCTTAGAGCTCTTATAAATGTGATGCAAAATGTACTTTCATTATAAATATATCTTATCTCGCATCTGATTATCAACAACAGGGTACTATAGATAAAATTCAAGAATTCTGCAGAGGTCGAACATTTGCACAATCTTCAATATTAGAAAAAAAGCAGAGCCTAAACGCGCCGAAAGTTCTAATTTTCTGCAGTCAATGTTTGTAAGGTTTTTTATTAGAGCGGTAAAGTGTGCTTAGGTTATTTCATTAGGTGAATCTGAACGATCTATGTCTACTAGCAACAACAGCACTCAACAAAACAAATGATTAATATAAAGGATACCAAGGTTCTTGCGTCTGTCGTGGTATTAATTAATCTAAAAGTATTAGGAAATCTACCGAAATGATCAAGGACACTATATCTTCCGTTTTTTGAAGTCGAGTTTTAGTAAAGCTACAACCGGGGCGGCTGGGAGATTAATGAATTATGATTAAAGATGGAGATTAATAAATAATGATTAAAAGAAAAGTAAGTAATATTGATTTTATTTAAATTTATTTATTAAAATTAAAGCGCAGGATCTTTGTAAAGAGGGATTATGAGTTTTTCATCATTTCATTGCAATAATGTCAAAATTTTAAATCGGGACAGCAATTATAAGCATCGTTTGTTCATGGAATAAAGTATTGGCGAAGTATTGACTATTTACTTTTCCTCGGACCGATACATGACAATTCGTATTTTCGTTTATTCAAAGTAAGGTCCAAATAAAGGAAAAAAACGCTATTTGATTATATGTACATATATATATATATATATATATATATATATATATATATATATATAAAAATACTAGAAAAATACTATATAATATATATAATATATATATATATAGAAGAAGACTGTGTGGTTCCTGGTTATAAAAACTTATATACGAAAGAACTACAGAGGAGGAAATTACGCCTACGTGATATCTGCCCCGGCAAGGCGCATCGGTCAGTTTCCTTGGAGGGTATCAGTATTAATACCGAAATACCCGAACCTTGAAACATTTCTGTTTTCTTCTATTTTTGCACAGATGTGTCGTCTGGAGCGCCAAAGTTGGTCGCATCTAAAGAGATTTAATGCACCATAGTTTTGTATATATAATATATATATATATATATATATATATATATATATATATATATATATATATATATATATATATATATATATATATATATATATATATATATATATATATATATATATATATATATATATATATATATATATATATATATATATATATATATATATATATATATATATATATATATATATATATATATATATATATATATAGCAACCCGCCTCAACTTTCATTTTAGGTCTCAATTTTGTTGTCACAAGATTAGATTAATAAGTAAAGTATTAAACGCCTTGAATTTTCAATACAACATGGACGTAAATGGCGACTAAAAAAAATCTAAATAAGTTCTTAACTACTTTGTACCTGGGTTACATTAATTTACAGATGTGCAAAATGACGTCCATTTGCATCGAGATACTTTTGACAATTGGTGACTGCTTTTCGCACAACCCTGGAAAGTGTATGTCCGTTAATATGTCTAAATGTGTCCAAAACTCTTTGTCTCAGGATTTTTACGGTCGCATGGGGATCAAATTCATAGACCTCTTTCTTCGTGTGACCCCACAGGTAGAAATCTATGGGCCAAAGGTCAGGGGATCTAGGAGACCAAGATATTGGACCATTTAAAGAAATAATTCTTTTGTCAAACGGCTCTCTTAAGAAGTTCCTGACTCGAACGGTGTTGTGAACCGGACATCCAGGTTGAAACCAGGTTCTTCTAAACTCAGCGTTCGTTAGATACAATCTGGTTTCACAAAAGCTCTAGGTATCTCTGGCCGTTTAGGTTGTAGGCAAACAAAAAGGTTGCTATAAGTCGATCTCCTGAAATGATTATTAATCATTTCGGGAGATCGACTTATAGGACCATTTTTGTTTTTATCTATAAAATAATCTAATATATCTATAAAATTTTATCTATAAAATAATTTATAGATAAGTGCCCAATTAAAAAAGGTAAGTTAGATTAAATTACCAATGACCCCACACCAAACGTTACTTCCAAATCTGGTCTGTAAACGTCTCTCTGCCACTTAGGATGATTTTTCACAGTCCAGTGAGGACTGTTGTGCCTATTAAAAACCCAACAATTCGTGAACCTACTCTCATTGGACTACAAGACGTGAATTACAAAATCGAGATTTTCATTACACTTCCTATTATTCCACCCACAGACGCGTAGTCGTCTTGGAAAATTACTTTCCTTAAGTCCTTGGACTATTATGGTTGTATGGATGGAACACTCTCTGTACCGTTGATTTTGGCGCATAAATTTTATGTTCTACAGTTCTTACTGGTGCATTAGGGTTTTCATTGAAAGCTTGTAAAATGTTTCTGTCGCGATGTTCATTGTCAATATTGTTACGCTTCTGGGTTATTCGAAGGCCCCATGGTTAATTAAAGAACCTACTATTTTTCTGACTTGGATTTTATGGGTTGTCGTCGTTCGGAGTACATCTCCAAATACTTTGCTGAGACAAAGTAGGCGTTTTTTGTGTGACTACAAGTACAGGGTCAAACTTATCTTCATTTGAATAGGGAATACCAGCCATTTTTCAACAGGTCTCGACAATTTCTGTATCAGATTTATAATTTTATTGAAAGAGAGGCGCATTACTTATTAAAACACAACTTTGATACTTTGAATTATTTAACGGTAAAGACAAAGCCCACTTTTGTTACAAATATTTCAATGATACTCAAATCTTTTATGCACTTGTGAGACATCACTAGACTGGAAATTATACACTCTTTCCAAAAATCGAAAAACCCAATATGGCGACCATAAGAAAAATTAAAGTTGAGGCGGGTTGCGGAATAACAAAAGACTGTGGAGACATTTCGTATACGCCATCTTATTCTTTTAGATTTACTGGCGAAAAATGGAAGCCGCCATTTTCGGTTTTTCGCCGATATTTCCAAAACCAATCGTAAATCTGAAGCCGGATATCGAATGTGCTGTGTTTCCTCTAAAACTGTTCCCATTTAACCTTTGCTGTAGGTATAATAGGAGCCGAGATCCCTATATAGAGAAGGGAATCTGGGACACACATATCTAGTTCAAATCTAAGCAATCGAGTGTGATATTTTTTTTTATATTACATACTTGTTAACCTTGATATTCTCTTTAAGGTGGTGTTTATTTCAAGAACAATTACGGAAGTTCAAAGTTAAGACATATCAGATGCACTCCAGGTTACGCTAACGTAGTAAGCGGCTGCTATACCTGCGCTTGTACTCCTGGCGGAAGAGTGTTGGGCTGTGATTACATTAAGTCATTATGTCAGGCCTAAACGTAATATAGATCATTTGACCAAAGAAAAATTCTTTAATTTTTTTATTATGGTTTCGTGAGAAAACCACCCTTCGGGATTTTTCAGAATCGCTACATGCAAAAAAATATGTTTTCTCAATTCAGTCCGTCAGTCACTTCATGGCATGGCTAAAACACTATTAATGCGATTGATTTTAAACTTTGGAAAAAAATGAAGGGTCATATGGACATAATGTCATATGTAACCTGGTAACAACAAAATAGCGGCCCAGTATATATTTATATATATATATATATATATATATATATATATATATATATATATATATATATATATATATATATATATATATATATATTATATATATTGTAAGAAATTATAATAATTAAACACATTATAAGCGAACAACATTTACTTTTCTTCACAATTACAACTCAAAGCAAAAGCAGCTTCTTAACCCGAGCACCGAGAATATCAATCTGACGACGCATTTCTTTTGTGCCTTGCGACACGTAAGCTTTTTATTATCATAATGTTATCACCAGGTCGTCAATCGATAATCCCTTGACCGGCAGCGGCTTACGTAATAAAAATTGAAAAATAACATAACTTGACAAGTCAATAACTTTAAACTTTTGCTAGCCGATATCTAACACGGCCATACTGACAGTGGCGACGCTCTCGACGCTTCACTCTTTATCAGTCCTATCTGTAACAAATATAATCATGCAGGTTACTGACAAAATTCTGTCATTTTACATCTCGGGTAGTCCGCAGTCTTCCACCAGGCTTTGCTACTATTGAGACAAAGACCAAAAAAAAGTTTAGTTTAGAACAACTATGTGTAGACCGCAGCCTTACACCTGGCTTTGCTGCTATCGAGACAAAGACTAAAAAAAGTTTAATTTAGAACAACTATGTGTAGACCTCAGCCTTACACCTGGCTTTGCTGCTATAAAGACCAAAAAGTTAAATTCAGAACAAATTTGTGTAGACCGCAGCCTTAACACTCGGCTGTACCTCTAACGGGACACAGACCGATTACAAAATAAACACAATTAGTAAACTGTGCAGACCGCAGTCTAACACGCGGCTGTACCTCTAACGGGACACAGACCGATTACGAAATAAACACAATTAGTAAACTGTGCAGACCGCAGTCCAACACTCGGCTGTACCTCTAACGGGACACAGATCGATTACAAAATAAACACAATTAGTAAACTGTGCAGACCGCAGTCCAACACCCGGCTGTACCTCTAACGGGACACAGACCGATTACAAAATAAACACAATTAGTAAACTGTGCAGACCGCAGTCTAACACGCGGCTGTACCTCTAACGGGACACAGACCGATTACGAAATAAACACAATTAGTAAACTGTGCAGACCGCAGTCCAACACTCGGCTGTACCTCTAACGGGACACAGACCGATTACAAAATAAACACAATTAGTAAACTGTGCAGACCGCAGTCCAACACTCGGCTGTACCTCTAACGGGACACAGACCGATTATAAAATAAACACAATTAGTAAACTGTGCAGACCGCAGTCCAACACTCGGCTGTACCTCTAACGGGACACAGACCGATTACAAAATAAACACAATTAGTAAACTGTGCAGACCGCAGTCCAACACTCGGCTGTACCTCTAACGGGACACAGACCGATTACAAAATAAACACAATTAATAAACTGTGCAGACCGCAGTCCTACACTCGGCTGTACCTCTAACGGGACACAGACCGATTACAAAATAAACACAATTAGTAAACTGTGCAGACCGCAGTCCAACACTCGGCTGTACCTCTAACGGGACACAGACCGATTACAAAATAAATACAATTAGTAAACTGTGCAGTAGAACGAAGTCACCTTGGGAAAAGGTAATACTATCTCTACACTTTTGGTCCCTGGTACCCAAAACTGAAGCTGAAGCAAGTTTCTCAGCTACACGCTGTCTATCCAAATTTCGATTGCGAACTCTCTGTCAAAGTCTTTTGACAGATTATTCAATAAGGCTTGAATCAACGGCGTCGAACGTTGAATTCCTAACAAAAGTTACAATGGAGTCATATTTGTTGATTTTTGTGTTGTAGTATTTAAAACTAGCGGTATTTTCCATAGCCCGTTCGACCATTCTGACTTAGTCTGTGTTTCGACTCTAAGTAGGTTTCTCATGGATCGGTATCTGATGGAACCCTGAAGCCATGTCTAAAGATGTACGGCCTCGTCCCAACTCTGTTTCCACTTGTAATCATGCCACCAAAGAATTCTGAAGCAGCAATAACATCAAATTTATCAGAACCATATGTGTCCAAAATTCTATTTATTCCTGGCAATCTTCGGCGTTCTATTCGAGAACCTTGGTGATCGATGATAGTAACCAAACTTTGATCTTCGAGGATATCACGTCCAATCAAAACATCATAGTACGGACACTCGTCAGAAACAAAAAAAATATGTTATGGGGATTTCGATTTCAGAGACTTTTGTAAGATCTGTGAACTTCTTAGTGGCATTGGCAATTCCTTTAAGCACCATGTTACAAAGACTAACTTTTTCTCCAAACAAATAAAGAATTTTTTCCGACATTAACGACAAGTCTGCACCTGTATCTACAAGTGCCCAGAATCGATGACCATTCACAACTATTTCAATAGCGCCAGAAGATTTTCCCGTAGAGCAAAAATTAATACTGCGACGTTTATCTATTGCGGCTTTCAGAAAACAACTGGAAACATTGTGTCCACGCTTAGCACAAAAAAAACAAACTTCGTCATTGCTTTGGGAGGTTGAGGGTAAAACATGACTAGAAAGTGTAGTGTTATTTTCAACTGATGTTTTAGCCCTCTTACTTCGACAATTAGCCTTAACATGTCCTGTCTTGCCACACTGAAAACATTGTTTGTTTATTTTCCGAGATGTAGTGCTATGGTAGTCAGTCGTAGAAAATTTCCTTTTTGAATAAAAACGTTCACCAATATTCGATTTTTGTTGTCCATTATTATCACTGCTTGATGGTTTAGAAAATGACGACAAAAATACGAGTAACTCAGAAATAGTTTGACAGTTGCTGTTCGTGGCTGCATTTCGCACATCTAACTCAGAAAGACCATAAATAACTAATTCTACCAGATCAACCTCAGACCAATTTGCACGTAAATTTTTTAACATGTTTGATTTTTCGTGAACATAAGTTTCATAAGTGTTAACGTTGGAACTAGAGAACTTAACCGCGTCTTCTAATAACCTCCCTAGATTTTTTTTGATGGAAAGGCTTCCACAAATTCTTTTTGAAACGTATTCCAATCCCTGCTATCTGGATCCCATCGTTCAAACCATTTTTTAGAATCGTTTAATAAAAACCGACCTATTTTTGCCAAAATTTGTACATCAGACAATCCAAATTCCTTCTTAATCTGTTCAACATGACTTACCCATTTGCGGGAATCGTTGTTTTCAGGCCTAAAATACGGTAAATCTACCTGCTCACTAAATTTCTGCGACTGCAGAGCCTTTACTAATTCCAGTAAAATTTCGTTAGTTGCACCACCACTATCACTGGAAGCCATTGTCAATGATTTTTATTTGAACCTTTCCGGTTTAAGCACACACAAAAAGTTTTCAGCACTTAAATGTCAGTCAATAGTCCACTAACGGCGTTAAGGCACAATCCCACTTCTGATGTAAGAAATTATAATAATTAAACACATTATAAGCGAACAACATTTACCTCTTCTTCACAATTACAACTCAAAGCAAAAGCAGCCTCTTAACCCGAGCACCGAGAATATCAATCTGACGACGCATTTCTTTTGTGCCTTGCGACACGTAAGCTTTTTATTATCATAATGTTATCACCAGGTCGTCAATCGATAATCCCTTGACCGGCAGCGGCTTACGTAATAAAAATTGAAAAATAACATAACTTGACAAATCAATACCTTTAAACTTTTGCTAACCGATATCTAACAATATATATATATATATATATATATATATATATATATATATATATATATATATATATATCATGTTCTGTATTGTAAAATTTTTTACTTTCACTTACCTAGGAACAATCAATCTAGCAAAAGACATTGCTTCAGTCATAAACTATAATTTCCTGGATAATTTCTCATAAAACACAAATTAGTTTTAGTCATTACACGTAAGTACATTTAACACGACGTTTAGTATGACAATCTACAATAGTAAGATAAAAACAGTAAACATATATGGGCAGAGAAATTTTCAGACTGAATGTCGATGTGAGATTGGGGGGTTGTTATTGCTATGTGTGACTTCTGTAAATTTTTTCTAAGATTTAATTAGATTATAAGGTATCTTCTACACAAATCTGGAATTCGTTTTAAATATTATTATTTTAGGATGTTGTAATATATTTTACTAAGATGTTTTATTTCGGTTTTTGAGTTTATAGCGTTCGGGTTATTTTTAATTTCAATCATTTCCAAAAACTCTCCCTTTTTTGTATGATTTTCTGTTCTTAATATCTTAGTGTTTTCATAGTTAAAAGTATGATTTTTTTCTTGACAGTGGTCAGTAAGAGCGGTCTTATTTTTTTTGTCATATTTGTGGCTGTTAATTCTATTTTTCAAATATTGACTGGTTTGACCGTTGTACACGCCATTGCAGTCTTGACATAGGATTTCGTAAACTACGTAAGATTTTTTATTTTTGGGAATTTGATATCCTTTATGTGCCATTGTAATGTTATGAGGCTTGAATATATTTTTTAACTTTTCTGATAGACCCATAACATATGACAAAGAAAGATACTTATTTTTTGGTTTTTGGTGTTCCGATAGATTTGTTTTTTGTAGTTGATTGTAAAAAATATGAATACGTTTTTTGAAAATGGTGTTAATTAGACGATCAGGATAGTTGTTTAATTTGAGTGCATCTTTTGCTTTTTTTATAGCATTTTGTCCAAATTCTGTGTCAGATAATTTAATTGCGCGATCAGCAAGTCCTATTATAACTGACTTTTTTTGTGAAAGTGGATGTTGGTAGTTAAAATTTAGGTATCTAGAGGTTCATGTTTCTTTAGTATACCATTTTGTTTGTATAAAATTGGTTTTTCAGTGCAACGTTAAGTCTACAAAAATTTATTTTGTTATCTTTTTCTATTTCGATTGTGAATTTAAGTTTTTTATGGTAACTATTAAATTTTTCTAGTATATTTAGATGGTTGTTTTTTGGTATTGCTAATATACAATCATCAACCTATCTGTAGAAAAATAGTATTTGGCAACTTACTTTGCTTAATATAGATTCTTCTCTAGCTGAGCAACTAGGCTATATTGGTGCACCCATTGCACATCCTTCTATTTGTTTACAAAAAGTCTCATTATACACAAATATGTTGAATTTAAGGTCAATTCTACAGCTTCTAAGAAATCATTCAAAGGTATATCAGTATATGTTTTAAGTTTATTCCACTTTTTTGTAATAATTTCCTTTGCGGGTTGTACAGGTATGTTTGTGTATAAGGATATTACATCTAGAGATATTAGTATATAATTATACATGATACGATGGGCCTAAGAGGAATATCTTGTTTATGGAGTTCTGGTAAACCATAAATTCTTGGGGGTTGTGCGTTTAGAAATTTAAGTTGTTTTGCTGTTTGTGAAGGAATATACATTTTGTTTTCCCACCGTGATATTAATTCGTTGTTCTTTTTTTGATAGATGTTTGTAGGGTCGTTTTTAAGTTGTTTATAAGTGTTGTTATCTTGCAGTAAAAGTTTGATTTTTTTGTCGTATTCATCTTCTAGCATTATTACGGTTTTGTTTGTCTTATCTGATTTTAAGATTTTTAATTGTTTGTTTTGGTTTTTTCCATTTTATTTAAGAATGTTTTGTGTTGTTTATTAGAAGTGTATTTTGACTTATTGAAATTATTTTTATGGTTTGTTATGATATTACAACACTGTGACCGCAGGTCATCTTTAGTTTCGGTGTAAAGGTTTGTTATAGCTACTTCAACATTAGTAATTATTTCAGAAATGGGTAGTTCATTTGATGTTTTTAATGGAGGTGCGAAATTTGGCTAAGAACCTCGTTTACATAATCTGGAATATCGACATTTGTAAGGTTTTCAATCCAGCTTGTGTAAGTATTTTTTTTGGCATTGGCTTTATTACTAAGTTTATTAATTTTATTTATATTTTTTTGTTTTATTTTTTGAAAAATAGATTCAGTATGATTTTCTTCCTTTTGCATAAAATTATTAATAACATTTGTTGGTAAACGTATTTTCAGATAATTAGCTATTCGAGAGATTTCACTTTGTAAATATTTTAAAAACTTTTGTGGTGTCAGTAATTAGCAAGTTTAGAATTTCATTTTTAAATTTTTTTAAAATGCATTCCCTAAATTTTCGTTCTAGGTTTACACAATCAAAAAAATATGTATAAAAGTTACGGTCCAAAAAAACAATATATATAAATATATATATATATATATATATATATATATATATATATATATATATATATATATATATATATATATATATATATATATATATATATATATATATATATATATATATATATATATATATATATATATATATATATATATATATATATATATATATATATATATATATATATGTATATATATACAGTGAGGACATAAAGTCCACAGCCCTCCGTCTATCTTTTGAACCGCTTGGTATATTGCAACCAAAATTTGCAATGATAATATATGAGCCAATTCTCCAGACAACTGGGCGCAGTTTCAAACCTTTTTTTTGTGGGGTCGAATGATAGGTACATCCTTTTAAAGGTCTTTTTATTCTTAGTTCAACCCCCGATTTTGAAAACATTTGATTCAGCAGTTCTTAAATAATGATCAATAATAATGTTTTTGGGACATTTTTTTGAGTTGCCAATGTCAATACTCCACAACAAGTAAAATACGAAAATGAAACGGTAAATATTTCACTAAAACGGTATAACAATTAATAAATAACTGATAAAACGAGTATTAAAAAACTGAAATAGGCCGCCTTGCACTTGGGTTCTGGTTTATTCCTTCACGCACGTCGATAGTACTTTCACGCAGTTTGTTCAGAAAATCCGGAGCCATTTTGAAAATTTGGGATTTTTACTTAGCATTATATAATATCATAATAATCAGAATAATCAAGGGGTGTTCGCATAGGTTGCATGCAAGTAATTTCTACTGTCTCTAAAATAATATGGCGGGGCACTGTCCTTTAAAACGTAATGCCCAAATGGGTTTTGAGCAACAACATCATTAATAGTGGAGTGATGATATCCTGCAGCATTCAAAGACATGTGAGGCCGATATATTGATATGGTCACCCAAAATACCCGCCCAAACAATTATTTCTTGAGGAAACTGAGTATGTTCTTCGCGAAATATATTGGGGTTTTAACTTTTTCACTCAGGAAAAAGGTGGTCTCATCACTAAAATAAATATGAAGCAGATAACTAGGATTTATTGTGATCCTTTCTGCCAGAATCTCGCAAAACGCTAGTTCCCTACCAAGGTTCTTCGGTTAATTAGTGAACAACTCTCATTTTATAAGGATGAAATTTATTGGATTTTAAAATGTTCTTAACAGTTGAACGCGAAATACTGCATATCTCAGCTACTTGCTTAAGATTTACGACCGTTTCAGCCACGACCTGAACTTTCACAGTCTCAGATCTTTGGGCATCTTTTATCGCCCCCTATTACTTACAACACAATAAGTTCTGAAAGTATTTTCTGTACATTGTACGAACTACAGCCTGATAATTCCGGGTAGCCTAGCCAAAGATGATAACTGCTTCGATTTTATCTTCTAACTAACGAGTTGTTTCAGTGAAATGACATTTTCGGGAACTTTTAGAACACATTAAAGACCAGGGAGGTCCAAAATTAGTGAAAACGTGAAAGTTCAGGTCGTAAATCCTAGACAATGTACTAAGCAAGTAGCTGAGAGTATTTCGCGTTCGTCCATTAAGAAAATTTGAAAATCCAATAAATTCCATCCTTATAAAATGAGAATTGTCCACTAATTAACCGAAGATGACCCTGGCAGACGGCTAGATTTTTGGCGAGATTATAGCAAAAAGAATCACAGCAAATCCCAGTTATCTGCGCCATATTTGTTTAAGTGTTGAGACCACCTCAAAATTGTAGATATTGATATATATATATATATATATATATATATATATATATATATACCGGGTGTCAACGAATCTATTAGACAGGCCATAATTTTTGAAGTATTTGATGTATAAAAACGAAATTTGGTATAGGTAAATGGTACATAAAGACGAGAGTTTTCGCATATTTCTCACATTCCGGTTTCTCCGGAAGTGACTCCAGCTTCGATTTTGTAAATGGAACACTCTGTATATTTTTACATTTTTGGATTCTTGAGACAATGTGAATCAGAATGTGACATTTTAAAAACTTTTTACGCCTACATGATTTTTATAGCCATTTTTAAATTTGCATCTAGGTGGCCATGGCCGGACGCAAATTAATCTAAGGACCTGAAATGATGACAGAATAATACAATCGCTAAGTTTTAGTAATTATTCGGATCGCTAGGAATAAGAAAATCGATAAAATCAAATTTTTGTGACTATTTTTTTTTAAATGGCGACCCTTTTTAGTGATGAGAGGTTTTTTTGCGAATCTAGCGGTACTAACTTTTTTTGCAATTAGGTTAAAGATAACTATTCCTACCTATTCTTGCTGAATAGACATAAGATTTCCCTATTTTTCTTGATTTTCAGTATTATTTTTGTTTTCAAAAGTCAAAATAATGAATACTCAAAGTAAAAAAGTTGATATGTTATTAATATTTGGAGAATGTCATAAAAATTCAAGGAATGCTGCTGAGTTTTATGCTCAGAGATACCCCGACCGCCAACATCCAGTCCAACAGTATTTCCCATATCTCGAGAATCGTTTTAGGCATCAAGAAGGAAATTTAGTGGCGGAAGGCAGATTTATTATAAATGAAGAAATGGAGATTAACGTTCTAACTATGGTTGAAGTTGATAAAACTGTTTTTTAAGAAAAATTAATCACATACTGGGTTTAAGCCATGAATCAGCTAGTAAAATACTAAAAAAACACGAATATCGAGCTTTTAAGTACTAGTTACACCAACATTTGTATCCCGATGATGATGACGAGAGACGGGTATTATTTTGTGATTGGTTGCTCCAAAGTGTACGAATCCAGATTTACTAATAATGGCATGTTTAACAAGCAAAACACTCGTTACTCGGCGCAACAAAATCAACATGAAATGAGAGTAGGAAATTTTCGAGTATGGTTTGGTGTCAATATCTGGGGGTGGTGTCGTTGGTAACAGAATAATTGGGCCAATTTTATTTCAATTAACAGGGGTTATGTACTTAGGCTTTCCCCAAAATGAAATTGAGCAACATCTTAATGATCTACCTTCAGAAGTTTTACGCCGAATTTTCTTCCAGCAAGATGAAGCACCACCTCACAATACCAGAGAAGTTCTTAAGTATTTTATTAAAATAAAGTTATTGCATCCAATGGCCCAATACGGTGGCCCGCCCGTTTACCGGATCTCACTGTTCTCGATTTCTTTATTCGGGGATATGTTAAAGAAAGCCTCAAATGCTGTATGTAAGTGTGTCGTGAACAAGGAAGAATGCACTTTGAATAACTACACTGAACTCGAATATTGTGCGTTTACATTTGACAGCATTATTGAAGTTAGTTGAAGTTATATTTTTGTTTAATACTCTCAACTATTTGTTAGCCAAAGATACAGATTTGCACGCCTAAATTTGTTGACGATATCTGAAAAGGAGCAGCAGTAAACTGTATGAAAAATACTGTGGCAGATGGCTGGGCAGACTTTACGTGACATGACGCATAGATAGATCTAGCGTAAGTAATCTTGATCAACCAACTGTCACAATTAAAAATCCTACTTAATATCCAGCATGGATATCCATGGCTCACTTGATAAAAGTAAATAATTGATTATCGAGTATTTTTCTTAGTATTATTTAATTTTTGAGCTTATTTTTAATCCAATCGCAAAAAAGTTAGTAACGTTAGATTCGCAGAAAAATCCTCTTTTCAAAAAATGCTTGTCTAAAAAGGGCCGTCATTTGAAAAAAAAATAATTAGACACAAAAATTTGATTTTATCAACTTCTCTTGTTCCTAGCTATCATTTAAACTTAGCGATTGTACTATTCTGTCATCATTTCAGATCCTTAATTTGCGTCCGGTCATGGCCACCTAGAAGCAATTTTAAAAATAGCTATAAAAATCAAGTAGGCGTAAAAAGTTTTTAAAATCTCACATTCTGATTTAGAATTGCCTCAGAAATCCAAAAATGTAAAAAAAATATACAGAGTATTCCATTTAAAAAATCGAAACTGAAGTCATTTCCGGTGAAACCGAGTGAAAACTATATATATATATATATATATATATATATATATATATATATATATATATATATATATATATATATATATATATATATATATATATATATATATATATATATATATATATATATATATATATATATATATATAGGTAGGAAAATGTTAGCGCGGCAAGAACTAGTATATAGTAGAGTATGGATTTTTTTGGGATGACTCCTAAAGCGGTGGAATTTAACTAGAGACACGTTTTCCTGACTTAAGATCTTCATCAGTACAGTCAACTAGTTGAAAGACGAGTACAACTAGCGCTAAAATGAATACACAAAACAACATCAGAATCACCAACAGGAGCAAAATCAACGTTTGTGATTACCAAGAGAACCTCCGAAATCTTCGCCGGAATTAATACTCTATTTACCACGGAGCAGCGTATAGCCACCTGTGATGAAACTCATAATCAAAAGTAGGAAAATATTAGCGCGGCAAGAACTAGTGTATAGTAGAAAATGTTGATTCTTAGTCCTTCACGGATGGAAAAATACAATATGTGTGTTTTTTTATGTCATACAGATCTGAAATTCCTTCACATCCTGTTCATTTACACATCTCAAAGCACGAATCTCCTTATTTGCACGAACATACCTGGGTATTACCAACAAAACAATGAATTTTCGTGTATGTTTATTCAAAATATTAGCAAAATAACTTAAATAAATTTCAATTGATTCAAATTTTGTACACATAAATTTCTTTTTAAGGTGTCGTATATCCGTATACATATCCAGTAGGATACTATCCCTATACATATCCAGCAGCCAACTATATTTATCCTAGCCCAGCAATAAATTACCCATATATATCTCCAGTCCAAGGGATAGTACCACCCCAATCGGCATTTTATCCAATATGCGCTCCAGGTAGTAGGAACATTATCACCGGCTGCAAAATATGCTCTTGCTCTCAAGCTGGAACGTTCCATCAATGTAAATACAGTTTCGCACTATGTCCTGGTTATTAAAATATACAGATAATTTTGTAAACAAAACCTGCATTTTATTTGCCTTTTCCTATATACTCCAATAAAAGCGACATTGTAACACCACAATATATTGTACGACTCTGAAATCTGGCAAACTTTTGAATTTTGAACAGCAAAACTGATAACCGCAGTCATCGGGAGGAATTTGATATTAAAAGGGACCCAAATTGGGCATCTAAAATATTCTAATATATTGTAAAATTTTGCGCCCCATGGGCTCCAAAACTACTTAATATTTTTGGATACCGTTAATGGCATTCGAAAGCACAGAAAAAGCACTATTTTTTATGTCCTATCCAAACTTTTGATTCGATGCACCGTTTTTGAGGTACTAGTTAAATAATATTTTCTTTTTCTGAATTTCGTGCAAACAATAGGCAAGAAAGGCAGAAAATTTGAATTTTTTAAATCTTCAGAAACTAATTTCCCCATAACATCCGTAAAAATGAAAATATTTGAATAAGAAAAAATGTGTTTTGAAGGTGTAGTGTGTAGCTATTGATATGCAGGGGGGCGAAAAAAAATCCAGAATTCTGTATTTGGCCAGATGCCACAGTTGACGTCTGATTGAAATTCATTATTTGTTTATAATGGACAAAGCAATAGGAATTTTGTAATGCCACTTGCACAGGTTTTTCTTGAATGCCTATCCTAGTAACTTTGTGAATTAGATACAAATTCAACCATAATTAACGAAGATGTCAAAATAGAGATAACAAAGTCACTAATATATCAAAGTCAAAAATCAGAAATATTTTCAAAGTCACAAATAGGTAAAATCACAATCAGTAATAATAGTGAAAAATCAAAGATTGAGATTCAAAAATTTAAACAGAATTTTTCGTTTCAAAAAAATGAGAATTTTGGTTCGTAATTTTGAAGGGGCCCAAAAATTACAAAAACGCATGAAATTAGTCAACAAAAAAAATTGTATATACTTTTATATATGTGTCTAAAATAGGCAATTTTTATTTTTTTGCCCTGAAATTTTACCACAATATACCATCGTGCCATCGTAACATGTGTACCAATTTACTATTTACTGAGTATATAAATCTACACACGCAAGGTTGCGTCATGTAGTGCCATAATATGCATATAAAGCTTGCTACTCACTATTCCTAAAATTCGAACATTCGTTGATTCATCTGCCTAGTATGGAAGGACCCGTTGGATATTTAATTAAGTAGGCGTGGACTTCGGCGAACCAAAAAAGGGATGAAAGTTAAAGGAAAGTTTTTTTCTAAAAAAGCAACGGAAGTAAAACGGAAGTATTATAATCGTGAAAAAATCACCTCCGAGTTTTCGTTAGGATCTTGGGTTTCAGGGTCCCTAGATGACGAAAAATATGTTTTCTCAATTCCTGTCTATCTGCCTGTTCGCGGTGTAGGTAAAAAACTACTTACCAGATTGACTTCAAATTTTGGTCAAAAACTAAATGTCATCTGCGGACGACTTGGTTACATTTTGGTAAAAATCCAATATGGCGAAACAAAATAGCGGCCTAGTGAAATGTTACAAAATTATTATTAAAATACTACTCATTCAATTAATCTCAAATTTTGCAAAAACATCAAGTGTTATGTTTGAATTAACTGATAACATTTTGGTACGAATCCAAGATGGCGGAACAAAATATTTTAAAATTCAGCCTGAAAAACTGCCTAATGCTTTGATTTCAAATTGTGTGCCATAACTAATTGTGGTATAGGGATCAACTTGTACAATTGTGGTACTAATTCAAGATGGCCGAGCAAAATGGCGACCAAATAAAATGTTTCAGGTTGAATCTTTAAATATTTTGAAAAAATCATTCACTCAGGTTTTACACATCTTTACGTTTTAGCGTCGCTAGAAGCCAAAAATTATCAACTCCCGGCCCGTTTGTCGGTCTGTCTAGTAAAATGTTAAAAAATTGTTATTAAAAAAATGACTCATCCAATTTATCTCAAATTTTGCAAAAACATCAGGTATTATGTTGGAATCAACTAGTATCATTTTGGTACGAATCCAAGGTGGCGGGGCAAAATGGCGGATTAATAAATTATTTAAAAATTCAGCTTATTGAAACAACTGCTTAATAGTTTAATTTCAAATTGTGTGCCATAATTATTGATGATATAGGGATCAACTAGTAAAATAGTGGTACTAATTCAAGATGACCAAACAAAATGGTGGCCAAATAAAATGTTTCTAATCGTGAAATAGTCATACTCTCAGGTTTTACACGTCTTTACGTTTTAGCTTCTTTAGATGGCAAAAAGTATGTTTTATCTATTCCGTCAGTCCATCTGTCGGTCTGTCTGTCTGTCACTTCACGGCATAGCTTATATACTACTTACACGATTGACTTCAAGTTTTAATAAAAAATTAACGGTCATATGAAAATCCAATATATCGAAACAACGGCCTAGTGACATGTTAAAAAAATTATTATTAAAAAACTACTCTTCTAATATATCTCAAATTTTGCAAATCAAGTGTTATGTTGGAATCAACTGATATCATTTTGGTACGAATCCAAGATGGCGGAACGAAATGGCGGTTTAATAAAACATTTAAAAATTAAGCCTGAAAAACTGCTTAAAGATTTGATTTCAAATTGTGTGTCATAACTAATTGTGGTATAGAGATCAACTAGTAAAATTGTGGGACTAATTTAAGATGGCCGAACAAAATGGCGGCCAAATAAAATGTTTGTAATTGCAAAAAAGTCACCCTCCCAGGTTTGACACAATTTTACGTTTTTTGTCTTCCCTAGATGCCAAAAAATATGTTTTATCAGTTCCGTCGGTTCGTCTGTCTGTCTGTCAGTTCGCGGCATAGCGTAAAAACTACTTACCCGATTGACTTCAAATTTGTATAAAAAATTAAGGGTCATATGGGGATAACTTAGACTATGAGAGATTTCGTTACAAGACCAAGTTCATTCTAAACATAACAAAAAAATTCGCAAATTATGTCAGGAGTATGTACATGCCGTAACGCGTATAGTTTCGTCATACACTGAGTGAGGATTTCGTGTTTGTGGTTGTGATCGCCAAAAAACGCGCCTATCGGCGAGATTTATTTTTTTTTATTTATATTAAAAATGCGCATATAAATTTCCCAACTCTTTTTTTTGTTCTCTTTAGATCGATGCATTCGGTTTTTAGATCCGATCAATAGTTTCGCCAGTATTGTCCTGGTTTTCGACTGAAAATCACCAAAACATAATTTTTTCTCTAATTTGGGCCCCCAATATAGGCTTTCTGTTTTCATCGGAAAGATCGCCTCAAAATACGTAAGAATCAGTATGTTTCAAGAATGTACAAAAGATTCGTTAATTTGCATTGCATTTCGTTTATTTTGAACTGATGGGACTAATACAGGATACGATCAAGCAAGTGCAGCCAGAAGTTCGGTTCAGGTGAGTCCAAACCAAATATTGATTTCGGGGGAGTCCGAACGGACAAACCTTAGGAAAATTAGTAGGATATGCCTATACAAACATAATTTCAAACTTTAGGGAGGTCCAGTAAACAAACGTAAAATAAAATTGTATTTAAAAGTACACCAATAAACCCCGAAACACAACAAAAAATCATACCACGGGAAAAGTCAAGCAGATGTCCTAAACTCAATGGTTTAGGACGATGGAGATATCGTTCTTAAAATAGACGATATCATAGCAAGCCTAGATGTCAAGTCTTTGTATCCTAGTATTTTCATCGACGAAGCATTGGACAGGAATGCTATGAACGAGGATATCCCGGCACACATAGTACAATTCTCGAAGCATTGCCTTAAAAATACTTATTTTTTATTTAACGGTCAAACGTATAAATAAACAGATGGTAGACACCGGTAGTCGCAAACTTATTTATGATATATTTCGAGAAACAAGCTCTTGAGAAAGCAACTAACGTAAATTCAATACATTCCAGAATACAATTTACCCTAGAGTTAGAGGAAAACAACAAACTTGCATTTTTAGATGTTCTGATTACAGAACTGCATAAAGGACATTTCGAATACATTGTGTATAGAAAATCAACACATAGCGACAGATATTTAAATACAACCTCACATTATCACCCAGCACAAATGCAAGCTGTGGCCAACACTCTAATATCAAGGTCTGTGCGATTAACTGAAACACAGGCAATAAAAAACGAACTTAATGTAATATCTGGTGCTTTAAAGAAAAATGGCCACACAAATCACACTACAAAGAAAGTTATTAATGCTCACGAACAACGGAACCGGGAAGGCAACAAGTATTCTTACCATATGTAAAGGGCACAACAGATACATTTGGAAGAATTCTTAGAAAACACAACATACAAATATTATACAAACCCCAAACAACCATAGTTGAACTACTTGGAAACCCAAAAGACAAAATCAAATTGGAGAACCACGGAGTATACGGCATTCCATGCCAGGACTGTGAAAAGCTGTACGTGGGACAAACTAACAAGTGAAAATCAGCGAAAGTAGAAGAGCATAAGCTGGGCATCAGAAACAAACAAACAACCTGCACCATATTCCTACATCATCATAAAATCGGCCACAAAATAAATGGGTGTAGGGAGATTGCCAATATAGAGCATTATAAGACCAGAATAATCCGAGACGCCATAGAAGTAGAGAAACAAGGCGATTTAAATAAAAAGGACGAATCAATAAAACTACCAACAGTATGGAAGACAATAGTCGACAAATCTAAAATTACAAGAAATCAAGCGGAACTAGCGCAACAACAACAGCAAAATCCGGAAAACATAAATAATGACCAAAGGCAGCTCAGATAACCTTCGGCCCGGGGGGGGGGGGGTATAAAAGGAAGCTCGCAGTGGCTTACACTTCACTCTCTAATCGGAGCGAGAAGGAAAGCTTCGAAAATGCCAAATGGGAAACGTCAGTAAAGCTGTTCTTTTCAGAACGACAGTAGTGAACTAATGTACACCCGGATATATATATACATATATATATATATATATATATATATATATATATATATATATATATATATATATATATATATATATATATATATATATATATATATATATATATATATATATATATATATATATATATATATATATATATATATATATATATATATATATATATATATATATATATATATATATATATATATATATATATATATATATATATATATATATATATATATATATATATATATATATATATATATATATATATTATATATATATATATATATATATATATATATATATATATATATATATATATATATATATATATATATATATATATATATATATATATATATATATATATATATATATATATATATATATATATATATATATATATATATATATATATATATATATATATATATATATAAATGTATATATATAAATATATATATATATATATATATATATATATATATATATATATATATATATATATATATATATATATATATATATATATATATATATATATATATATATATATATATATATATATATATATATATATATATATATATATATATATATATATATATATATATATATATATATATATATATATATATATATATATATATATATATATATATATATATATATATATATATATATATATATATATATATATATATATATATATATATATATATATATATATATATATATATATATATATATATATATATATATATATATATATATATATATATATATATATATATATATATATATATATATATATATATATATATATATATATATATATATATATATATATATATATATATATATATATATATATATTCATATATAGATATATATATTATATATATATATATATATATATATATATATATATATATATATATATATATGTATATATATAACCTGCTGGACACTAACTGCATAACGTAATTTTTTGGGGTATTTTTAACGTTCGATATCAAAAACGGTAAGCTAAATTGAAATGCGGTTTTCGACGTCAGCTTACTCAATATACTATATCGCCAGATATGATGGGAAAAGGTTTATTTTTTTCCAAATTTTATTTAACGATATTTTTTACAAAACAATATTTTATTTATTGTCATATACACCAAAATAATCTATGATTAGATACAAAAAAACAATTTCTCCCGTTTTTTGAAATTGCCATTTTTTCGGAATATACAGGGGATTTTCAAAAATTTGTACATGGTTTTACAAAAAAAATCCTAACTCACCAGTGATAGCTCACATCAAACTGATTGTTGTATTATTCTCATTATTTACAATACTGCCATATATTATAATATACAGGAGTCTAAAAAAGCTTACAGTTGATTTCATTCCTAAAATATCATGTTTTTGCATATTTTTATGCTTTGAACATTGAAAACTACAGAAAGTATAATAAAACGTAAAAATTTTATCTCGTTACTTGATTTACATAAATTAGATCACCGAAACGGTTTTTTATATTATCCTACCTATGGGAGAAAGTAGCGGCACAAATGGACAGTGTTGCTTTTTGACAATATTGTAGAGTGTTTTTTAAATCCATTTGACTTTTTAGAACTGAATAATTATTATAACGAAATTCTAGCATTATTATACCTATAAACCAGGTACCAGTAGCGTTTTATAGGAATTTCGTAGTTTTACAGAGTGTCTCATGGTGATGGTTTCTGGCGAACTAAACAGCAGACCTTAGTCTTATAAGAATACTCACATATGTTCTATCATATTAAAAATTAGCGGTAAATTCTATTTTTTATGAAGCACCCTGTATATTAAATAATATTTTTATTCCTTCAACGATCGAAGAGAATTTATGAAAGGTGCTTATATATATATATGAAATATACCTGTCTACGTTTCGCTTTATTTTAAGGGATCTTCAGGACATTATAATAATAATTATAGTAACCAAGGTATAATACCTGGATTACTTTTAAATTAATTATATAAGGTTTTTAAAATGTTACAACAATTTTGAAGATCTTATAGTGTCTTGAAAATAAAACGAAACATCGACAGGATATATATATAACCCAATAAGCATCTTTATATATATTGTAACATATTGGATTCCATATATATAATACCCACAGGTATAGTATATATATACCTGTATTCAATAAAATTCTAAAATATAATAAACAATTATTTGTTAACCTAATTCAACTACAGCGAAGAAAAAGTTTAGAATAGGAAACAACATCTGATGGTCATGAAAGTCGGTACCAATATATTTGATACTCGTGATAACATTCTTGGTACCTCCTTGTACAGTACTATCAGATGTGAAAAACCTGGATAGTTTGAGTGTACCTAACTACGATGGCATAAAAATAACCCTTGTATAGGAGAAGAAAGAAAAGAAATATACGAATAACTTCACGGCATCTCCGAGACATGCTGTGCACTAAATTATTAATATATATATATATATATATATACACATATATATATATATATATATATATATATATATATATATATTTATATATATATATATATATATATATATATATATATATATATATATGCCATATATTCGGCTCTCTATATATATATATATATATTATATATATATATAGGTGGTAGGACATCGCTCTACGTCGTGCTCTAAAAAATGATTTTATTTTTTAGTTCGTATATATAATAATAAATTGCTTTCGATGTTACAGATATTTCCATATTACTCATGGTTTGGGAATTTCTTGAATAAGATTTTTTTAAATGTAGATAAAAATTGGACCTTGCAAATTTAATGCTTGCTATGATAAAGTTTTACCTCAAATTGTTTCTGTTTAATGTCCTCCTTACAGTACGATCAGAAACATGCACTTCAGCTGTACGACGCAGCTCATCGTTCAATTTCCTGGAACACTTCGTTCTTTGTTGGCGCGTATTACGTACTAAATTTATTTCTGCCCTTCCTCTAATTTTCCTCACCCAACCACCACCGTGCCGATATGCGTCGTTTCCCGTATTTTCAAATCTTGTTTTTAGCCGCGAAATTTGACTTTGGTTCACATTATATAAATTTGCGACTTCTTGCTGAGACATGCCTTGGTCCAAGAGCCTAAGGGCATTTTGCCTTTCGGCAGCAGTTAGTCTCCGCATCGAGAAGATATGAATTAAATACACAAAAAACAAACAAAATAAAAATCAATAAAAGGTAAAATCACGAAGTAAAATGTAAAAATATGAGTTTAAGAAACAGTACGTCAAAATGACAAACCAGGAAGAATATCCAATTAAGCATTTTGTCGTATCCATGGAATCCATGACATTTTTATCGCAACGCCAACTAAGATTAGACGGTGCACAGGCCATAAACCTTCCATCTTACAATTTAGCGGAAATAATAAAAAATCCAGCGAAAATCGGCATTTCTATGTATTTTTCATTTGCTGTTACTCCCCCTAGCGGTCATCTTAGAAACTCAAAAATTTTTTCCAGCATTTATTTGGCCACTATAGTTAAAAAAAATTTTACAGCAAGTTTCTAAAATCAGTAGTTTCCGAGATACAGTACATTGCACGCTTATTTGGCCACCCGGTATAATTATGAAATTATTATAAAACGCTACTGGTACTTGCTTTCCAGGTATAATAATGCTACAATTTCGTTATAATAATAAGCTTTTTTAGACCCCTGTATAATATTATTGTATTTTTTCCTAATAGCAGTGTCATAAATAATGAAAACAATACCACAGTGAGCTTGATTTGAGTTATATTCCGAAAAAATGGCAATTTCAAAAAACGGGAGAAATTGTTTTTTTGTATCTAATCATAGATTATTTTGGTGTATATGACAATAAATAAAATATTGTTTTGTAAAAAATATAGTTAAATTAAATTTTGTAAAAAATGAAGAGTTTTAGTTTACAACCTGTACAAACCTTTTCCCATCATATCTGGCGATCCACCAGTCGAGTTTGTAATCTACACACCTTGAGTAAGCTGACGTCGAAAACCGCATTTCAATTTAGCTTACCGTTTTTGAAATATCGAACGTTAAAAATACCCCAAAAAATTACGTTATGCAGTTCGAGTGTCCAGCAGGTTATATATATATATATATATATATATATATATATATATATATATATATATATATATATATATATTATATATATATATATATATATATATATATATATATATATATATATATATATATATATATATATATATATATATATATATATATATATATATATATATATCTATACTATATCTCCGATTAATCCCAATGCGACTTGTAAATTTGCTTCTACCCAATTTTGATTTGTTTGAACAGCAGTGTGCCACACTTCTCCATCTAAAGACGAATTTTAGTGAATTTACCGAAAAATAATGTAAAAATCTAATAACATTTATGGAGAACACAAACTTCGATTACTAGTTATTGAAAAGGCCAAGAAATCATGTGCGTTCGGATCTACCATCCTTTCAGTGTGTTATAGTAGACAAAAGACTACATGGTTTATAAACAACTTTCCATAGATTAATTCAAAGACGAATTAATTCTACGTGTGTGACAATATCTTCGAGCTGACAATTTGGAAGAGCGGGCTTTGTTTCTACTGGACAATGTGCCGCCCATCCTTTAAAAAAAGAATTAAGGAGAGAAATATTATATATATATATATATTATATATATATATATATATATATATATATATATTATATATATATATATATATATATATATATATATATATATATATATATATATATATATATATATATATATATATATATATATATATATATATATATATATATATATATATATAAATTGAACCGCCCTAAAATATTATCTAAAATATAAAATTTCGTTTCTGTAAGAAGTTACTGGCTCAGGTGGTCCATCAAAAAGAATGCAGAGACAAAAACATTGATGCCATTCTTATCTATGTTAACTTGAAAGACGTAGCATTTAATTTGGGGGCTTGTTGGGAATGTGTACCAGAGTTTTATTAAAAAGTCATGGAGCAAGTTGCTCCTACAAGTTCGTTCAGCTGAACCTCAGGAATTTAATCCAGAAGACGACATCTTATTAAGTTACCAATTAAATTGAATAGGTGGAAAGGTAAGTGAAAATGTTGCTCAAGAATAAGCACAAGAAGGGGCAGGTGTAGGGTAGAAAATAATAGCGAGCAAGAAATAAATGTATTCACTGGGTGGATGGAAATGACGTAAACCCTCAGGACAATCCGTTACTTCATCGACTGCGATGATGTTTTAACTAAGAAAAATTCGAAATTTAAAAAATGTTTTAACACACATAATACGTACCTTTATTTTTAAGAATTTTTATTAATAAATAAATTTATAACAATTTGAACTCTGCTAATCCGAAAGGCCCCGAACCCCTCGGTGTTCGGGTTACGCGGCTCTACTGTATATATATATATATATATATATATATATATATATATATATATATATATTTATATATATACATATATATAGCTCAAAAACAAATCTTTTTATTTAGATTTTCTTAGCTTAACACTGTTATTAGGTATTTGTGTTTTTCTTATTTTATTTATTTGCCTATTTACATATTTCCCGTTCAGTTTTTGAGAGTACTTGATAAAACATGTTAAAAACCAATGTAGTTTTTAGGTTTTTAGTAGTTTAGAGCCTAGTGCCCACCATAAACAAAAATGGAACTTCAACCTTAGTAACTACAAAAAAAATTGTTATTATCAACCTACATTTGCATGTCGAAAAGTTTTATTTTTGTTGGTGACAAAAAACTAAATATTAAATTATAATAAGGGGTGCACTAAAGAGAAGAGAAAATATTGGGGTGGAATAAGCAAAAAAACCCAATTGACAACTAAAAAAAAGGTCCGCACTAGCTTGCTAGTATAATATTCATATTTTGGTTTTAATTCAACTTTAAAAATTTATTGACGAATGAAACATAAGTCCAACATAAGGCCAATAAAAAGATATTGGGGGGGGGGATGCTCCTCCTTTATATGTCCGTCACTCATAAGTGCACCAAATGTGCAATCAAAACCGTGCAGAACCCTATTTGAGATGTCAACTTGCACCTCTTTGATCAAGACTATTGCACATTGCAAGTTGAACTGAAGTATGTAAAACGGGCTAATACATAATTCTAATATCTGAACTTCTTTTTAAGGTCATATATATCCATATACCGATTCACCAGGATACATTCAGCCAAGTCCAACACTCAACTATTTTTATCCAAGTCCAGGAGTAAAAATACATACTCCAACATGCCCTCCAGGTAGTACGGGCAAAATCCGCGGCTGTTAAGTATGCTGTTCCGTTAAATCAGATGTAATAACTGTAATTATTAAAATAAACATAGATTTGTCATTTCCTAACATTGTTTTGCTTTTCCTTATAAGTAACCTTTATACGAATTCTGTTTATTCGCACAGGTAAAACATTCTATGTATAGTAGAATTATTTCGGATATGCAGTGACGTAACGACAGCACAAAAAGAACGTATTTCTTAGCTGTTAACGGTTAATATACCAATTATTTAAGGAACGCACACACTAACTGCGTTCTCAGCAGCAATCACGGTGGCGATCCTATGCTGTCATTTGGCCGCCACGGTGGAAGTGATCGCGTCCAAGATTGTGCTGGTGTGTGGCTGCCATTAAGGAGAATAAATGCTAATTTTAAGAACTTTACAGTTCACCAAGCTAAGCAGACATTGAACAAAAGCTATATATAGTTAAATAAAGAAAATAAAAACAGTGTGAATAATGTGATTTATTCATTAAAAAAGGTACAAAACATATTTTGTATTATTCTACAACTTTATATTAAGCTATTTTATAATAACAAAGTCAAAACTTTTCTGGGCGAAAAAAGTTGGTTAAAAATGCCTTTTTAACAACATTTTAACGCAAAGGGCCTATTATTCTAAATATCCTTTTCTTAGCTAGAAAAACAACAAAAAGCTGCATGAATTTCTTGAAAATGCGTTCGAAAAAAGAGCTTTCACTACGAAAGTAAGTTCGAGATGGATATTTAATTTAAGTAAAAATTGACTAAAACCGGACAAAAATTCTAAGAAGTATCATTACCAAGGGCAAAAGGACATTGCAAAATATTTTAAATGGAATATTAACTAATTTTAGAAAGAAATAGTGTAACAATAACAATATATAACGAAAAACTATAAAAATAATTTTAAATAAATATATATAATAGATAATCCTTTTGAGGCAAAAATATGTTGGTCATATTTTCTTTTGCGCTCTGACCAAACCATGGGATTATATTGACAATGGTATGGTGGGAGGCGGAAAAAAGGTTTTACATATTCGTCACGACAATATTTTTTTCTGTACTTCGATTTTTTTCTACCGAATCCCAGATTTGGCCCTTCATTGCTGCCTCTGGAGAGAGAATATTTTTTTCGGAAAGCCATAAAATAACTCTTTTTTTGGACCAAGAATTTCGGGGTATGCCTGCTACTAGCCCAGAGTGGTAGATTGCGTTGTCCATGATATTAATGATTTGGGCGGTAAATTAGGAACAAGTTGATATTCAAACAATTTTTCGAAATTTTCACGGTTCATACTATCGTGGTAGTCCCCACTTTTTATTCCGCTTTTAAAAACTAAACTAGCTTCCCTAAAAAAATCAGCTGTTTCAACACTGGAGCAAAAGAAAAAAAAATATATATAATTTAGAGGTCTAGTATATTTACTAACATGGATTCATTTCACGATATTGAAGTTTTTCTTTTGATCAAAATTATAAAAAAAGTAAGTTTAATATAAGCAATTTTTCAATAGTATTTAAAAGATAAATAATACGCGATTTTGACAAAGTAATTATTTTTATTAAATATCATACAATAAACATTTTTTTTTGCGGCCAAAAACGGTTAGCTTTTAACCCAAATCCTGGTCGTGTTTATCAAACAAATTACACTATCTTTGAAGATTTATAATCCTGGTTATTGAGGAGATGTGGAAAAGTTATTTTAAAATAAATATTTTTTTATGGTGCAAAATTTACTAATTTTTTTTCTAATTTCTATTTTTTGATATTTAATAAAAATAATAACTTTTCCGCACTCTCATATTATTTATCTTTGAAATACCGTTAAAAAGTTGCCTATAATAAACTTAGTTTTTTATGATTTGGGTTAAAAGAATACCTTAAATTGGCAAAAATATTAAGCAGACCGATGCTCTTAATGTAAATGCACAAGAAAACCAAATTAAAAAAAAAACAAAAATAGTCAAAATGCTCCGTAAACTTACCTTCACCGCTTCCTGAAGAGCTCGTAGCTTTCGTATCATCCTACCAGGTATTTCTAAAAGACCCTTTATTGAATATACATGTTTCATCAAAGAAGTCCTGAGTAAAACCGTTTTCTAGTGAATTCAAATTTTTTGTGTACTCCCTGAAAAATTTAATTATTTTATTAAAAACATCTAGTATATCCACGAGACACTTGCGGTTGTTACTTCTCTTCTATCGAAAGCCAATTTCTCTTACTTAGAAAACTAATAGAATAATTGAAATGATTGGACATATCATAATTTAGTGTCTGATGGAGAGACTTTATGGTGGACATACATGCGATACATGGTATCCCGGATCTTACTTTTTAAGTAGTCGGTTATCTTGATACGCACTTTATTTCTTGTTGATGATAATTCTTTGAATCTTTTGTCCGATTTTAGTCCAATTTTTCTTAAATTAAATATCGATCTTGAACTTACTTTCGTTGCGCAAGCTGTTCTTTCCTCCACATTCTGAAGGTCCAAGGCAGTTCCTGTAGCTATACTTGTTCTCTTTCTAGCTCAAAAAAAGCTAAAATATTTAGAATAATAAGCTGGCTTTGCTAACTTAGTGGTCTATTTCCAATTTTTTTCGGCGTTTTCAATATTGATTTTGTTTGGACGAATAGATAAACTATTTTATGGTCAAAAGCAGTGTTATCGTGCGGGTCATACGATTTATCAACGACAAACTTTTAAGTTTGTTTTTCTTTTATTACGTGTAATCATATCCTCCGCATAAAATCCGGAAGATGAATTAGATAGACCTATGATATTTTCATATCAAAAAAGAGGATAAACATACAGTGTGTATCAGCCAAATGGAATAAATTCGATAATAAATAAATGGGGGCGTGTTCGGAAAAACGCTTGAACCCGTCGATTGGTATTTTTATTTGCTCATTTTCTCCAATAAAAACTTTTTATACAGGGTGTGTCCTGTAACAGTGGTCAATGCCAACTTTCTTATTTCAAATGCAACACCCCGGATATTATTTAATTTTTGGATTCTTTAGGAGATTCTAAACATATTTTATGTTCAATGTATCTTCAACTATTTCGGCAATATTAAGTGTTTTCAAATTTATTTTTATTTTATTTATTTCGAATTTATTATTATTCATGAAAGTGGCTCTGGTTACTGAACTATTTATTTGATTACAAAAATTCGCTACAACACACTCAATACTTATTTACCATTTAGGTCTTCATATTAAGAATGTAAGCAAAAACCATTTTAGCGTTCCTTTTTATTGATATGGAACAAAAAGAGCCAGTTTTGTTTACTTTTAAGTTTTGTTTACTTTTGTGTAAAATGCCTGGCCTTTCTCTTTGCAAGACAGTAGTTGTCAGTGTCAGTGCCATAGTCTTTTGAATTTCGTTAACTGCATAATACCTAATATCAGAAAAATGGTTCATTTAACAGAAATGCATAAAATAACAATTCTACAAATGATTGGTTATGGAGATAACACACGAACACAGGTGGAAGTTGCTCGCTTATTTCATGAAGAATTTCCAAATTTGCCGCATATATCCCAAGGGACAATTAGTAAAATAGAAAAGCAGTTTCGCGAGCTTGGACATGTGAAGCAGATAAAAAAAGCAGCTGCCAATTCAATAAATGATGATACTAAATTGGATATTATGCTTGAGTTTGAGGAAAACCCACATATTTCTAGTCGACAAGCCGCCGCAATGTTCGATATTAGCCATTCGTCGATTATTCCAACATTAAAAGAAAATAAAATGCATCCCTATAAAGTGATACCAACTCAGGAGCTCATGGAAGACGATTATGATAGGAGAACTTATTTTTGTGAACAAATGATGGCTATGTTAGATAACAATGTTATTCAATTAGAACATGTTTTGTTTTCGGATGAGTGCACCTTTAGACTTCACGGTCATGTAAATCGTCAAAATTGCCGCTATTGGTCTAGGGAAAATCCTCACTGGATCAGCGAAGAACATACTCAATATCCTGAAAAGGTTAATGTTTGGGTAGGAATTGTTAGGGATCATATCATAGGCCCCTTTTTCATTGACGGCAATTTGAATGACGATAATTATTTAGCACTGCTCCAAAATAATGTCGAGCCAACTTTGACAAATTTGTATCCGGATCCAGCAAACCCACAAGTTCCAGCGAATATGATATGGTTTCAGCAAGATGGATCACCGCCCCATTACCAAATTAATGTCCGGCAGTACCTCAACGGAATATTTCCAAATCGGTGGATAGGGAGACGAGGATCGATAGAATGGCCAGCGCGATCCCCTGATCTGACGCCATTAGACTTTTTCTTATGGGGACATATTAAAAATATTGTATACAAAACTAAACCCCTCGACTTAGCTGACTTAAGAAGACGAATAACGCTTGCGATTAGATCGGTCACGCCTGAGATGCTAAATAACGTTAGAAGAAATTTCTATTTAAGATTAGGAATTTGCCAAGACGTTCGCGGCGAGCATATTCAACAGTTCCTAAATTAACTTTTTACTTTTGTTTATACATTATGAAGAAATAAATAATTTTATTTTTTTAATCTTAATTTTGGAATAAATTTGAAAACACTTAATATTGCCGAAATAGTTGAAGATAGGTATAGGACATTGAACATAAAATATGTTTAGAATCTCCTAAAGAATCCAAAAATTAAATAATATCCGGGGTGTTGCATTTGAAATAAGAAAGTTGGCATTGACCACTGTTACAGGATACACCCTGTATAAAAAGTTTTTATTGGAGAAAATGAGCAACTAAAAATACCAATCGACGGGTCCAAGCGTTTTTCCGAACACGCCCCCATTTATTTATTATCGAATTTATTCCATTTGGCTGATACACACTGTATAAATACCAGCAGTTGCAAAGATCCTTGAGCGATGTCACTTCAAAGTCAGATTGACAAGTAAGTGACAAAATGAGTAATAGGAAACAATTTTCGGATTTTTTGCATGCACAAGCGAAAAAAATAGTATTAAATCTAATAAAATATTACGAAAATGAAAATTCACCGGCCAATATCCAGGAGACAGTAGCAAAAGCTCTGGGAATCGGTATAAGGACTGTGCAGAAAATTGTGCATGAAAAAAAGCATAATTTACTACCAAAGAAGATTAAGAAATGTACACGAAAAAAGCCAAAGACAGAAGACTTAAGTGACAATGTAAAAATGGATGTTCGTAATGCAATTTACGATTTATACACATCAAACTACTAATATATAGCTTCAAGTTTTAAAAAAATCGAGGTATATCGGAAATTGGAGTAAAATCGTTCTCAAAATTAATAAAAATGTTGGGTTTTCGATATAAAAAGGACTGTAATCGAAAATTTTTATGCGATTTGCCACATATAGCAAGTCAGCGTATCCAGTTTTTAAAGAAATACACGGAAAATGTTAATTCAAAATTTCGAAAAGTAGTATTTTTAGACTAGACTTGGATATTTTCTAATGGAAGTGGTTCGAAATCTTGGCAGGACGAGTCTGTAAAAAATGTCAAGAGAAAAAAGGGATGTGGGACGGGAAAACGGTTCATCATTTTGCATGCAGGTTCTTCAACAGGATTGGTAACATCGAGAACGAGTTCTAGATGTGGAAATAGCACCAATGATCATTGCGCTATTTGAGGACGACTCAGAAAATGAGGACTTTTTAAGTGATGATGATGTTTTTTAGTTTATAATATTAAAGAGTTTCTGAAGGACTATATTAGTTTTTGACGTGTATAAATCATAAATTGCATTATGAATATCCATTTTTGCATTGTAACTTAAGTCTTTTGCCTTTGGATTTTTTTGTGTACATTTCTTAATCTTCCTCGGAAGTAAATTATGTTTTTTTTTTCATGCACAAGTTTCTGTACATTCCTTATACCGATTCTCAGAGGTTTTGCCACTGGCTCCTGGATATTAGCCAGTGAATTTTAATTTAAACATTTTTTTGTTAGATTTGACGTAATTTTTTTGCTTACTTTTTTAGTACATTTGTAATTTTGTAGGCAATAAATAAATAATTATAGAATACTTGTTCCAATTTTAAAGCGTGTTTAAAATAAGTAAATTTTTTTATTAATTACAAGACAAAATTGGATATATAAAAATCGGTAAAATCGCTTTACCAGAAACTCGGGGCTAACGAAAAATACAGACTATATATATATATATATATATATATATATAATATATATATATATATATATATATATATTATATATATATATATATATATATATATATATATATATATATATATATATATAAATATGTATAATATATATATATATATATATATATATATATATATATATATATATATATATATATATATATATATATATATATATATATATATATATATATATATATATATATATATATATATATATATATATATATATATATATATATATATATATATATATATATATATATATATATATATATATATATATATATATATATATATATATATATATATATATATATATATATATATTCATATATGTAAAGGAGACCGGGGCAGGTTGCATCAAAAAATGGATAGTATTTTTTTCTTAGGTTATCAGGTAAATAACATTCAGAGTCAGGTGAAAAAAATATCTATCTGTATTTCGCTAATACATCAAAATATAATGAGAGGCTTAAAAAAATTAATTAACGCTTATACGCATATATTTCTTGACCAAGTCATGTGTTGCAACTTACCTCATTTGTGGGGCAACTTGCAACAATAAGATGGGTAAGTTGCAACATACTACTCTGGTTCATCTGAGTATTCAGAAAAGCAATTTATACATATTATATAAAATGGATCAGATTTTACGCAGTGGTCGTGGGCCCACATTTTACATTTTGTGCACTGTAACCAGTCTTCCTTCTCTTTTTCGCCCTGGTAAATTTCGTTACAAACTAGACACATCGTGTCGTCATCCTCAGAAGAAATTTCCCAGTCATCATCTTTCTTAGGATGCTTTCTCGCTATGGTTTTTTTCTTAACTATATGAATGAGTGGTTCATCATCTGAAGAGTCATTGGAGCATATTTGTCGAACTTCTGGCCCTTTCTTACATGATGTTAATTTTTTCATTTGTCTTGGTTTGTCAATATTTGTGGACGTTTTTTTCTTTCTTTCATTTCTCAGTTTTTCCTCATTTTCCAAAGCCTCTTTTTCAGGTGTGTCGGTTAATAAGGCAGTTTTTCTTCTTTTCTTACCTCTTTTAGACTGAACCACGCGTGGGGGGGCTTTAGGAAAGGGTCTGACCAACTCCGGGCTAAATTTTGAGGTGCTTGGTTGCTGCTCATCAGGAAAATCTTTAGAAAAGGGTCTAACACACTCCGGGCTAAATTTTGAGGTGCTTGGTTGCTGCTCATCAGGAAAATCTTTAGGAAAGGGTCTAACACACTCCGGGCTAAATTTTGAAATGCTTGGTTGCTGCTTATCTGGGGTGCCAGGAAAATCCAAAGTATGTGTACTAACTGCTTCTGTGTCTGGATTCGGTGTACCGGCCACTTTCGACGTTTGATCCATTTTATCAATGCTGCTTAGCGATTCCGGTTGTGGCCGATCCGTTGTAAAAGCTGGTGCAAAATCAGATTCAGTGAATATATTAGGATTCACAGGATAAACTCCAGAAGCTGAAAAACCTGAAGTGATATTTTTAGGAGTTACCGCATTTAAAAATGCAAGCTTTATGATCTGTGGCAAATCAAAAATAATAAGAGTTTTTCCTGGGTTGTTTACCAACAAAGCACTAATACCTGAGCTGCAGCATTCTTTAAAGGGTCCAAACACTGCTACATCTAACGGTTGCAACCGATGTGAGCAGTGTGGTGGAAAAGAGACCATAATGACACCGTTTTCTTTGCATAGATTGAGAACTTTACAACTTAAGTAGGATGAATGATTGTCTAATAATAGAATCACTGGAGTTTCCTTCGATGGTTTGACATGTGAGATGAAATGCTGCATAAAAATATAAAACGTATTTTCTTGCATCCAGCCGGATCCATTTGCCTCGCCTATGCAACCGGAAGGACCATCGCGGATAAAATATTCTCTGAAACGTTTCCTTGGGAATATGAACATAGGTGGTATGAAATTTCCTTGGGCATTTACGGCAACCGCAAGTGTGATCATTTCTCCTCGCTCAGCCGAAGTAATGGATCCTACCTGCTTAGCACCTGTAAAGAAACAACATAGTGCATTAAACAGAAATCAGTATAGGATATTAAATGTGTATTTACCTTTTTGTGCTAATACTTTTCTTGGGCGAAGAACGGTTGACACCCCCGTCTCGTCCATATTCCATATTCTAGAAGCTTGAAATTGGCTACGCGATAGAACATCCATGAGCTTGTCAAAAAACATGTCTACGTTTGTGGGATTAAAACTGGAAGCTCTGGCAAGGCTTGTGGCTTCGGGCTGGCGGATAGAAATGTCGGTGTTTCTCTTAATAAACAGATTTAGCCACTCCACTCCAGCTTTTTCGTGGTCATCCCAAGAAGAAGGAACTTGAATATTATGTAACTTTGCACATTGATATGCTAACTTGCGGACCCCAATCGGATCAAGTCCAAACATAATATCACTGCATTTTTTGATATACTTCACAAAAATTTGTTCTTGTTCTCTATTAAATATTAGTTGTGGCTTGGCATAACCGCTATCTGGCATTTCTATTGTATGCTTCGTTTCGCGAAATTTTTTTGTTTTCGCTACATATCGTGAAAGCGTTGAATAATGAATATTAAAACCTTTAGCGATTTTTCTAATAGAAAACTCTTTATTCCCAATATTTTCTAATACTAATTGGGCAGCGCGTTTAATAACATTATCCGGAGTCGTACCCCTCTCGCTTTTTTTCTTATAATTTCTCATGATCCCTAGAAAAAGAAAATTTATATGAAGCAATAAACTAAAATGATGGAATAAAATGAAAACGGGGCACGTTGCAACATCGGGGTAAGTTACAACACCGTTGCAAAGTGCCCCGAGCAGAGTGTTGCAATTTGCCTCAATTTGACCTTCCTAATCTAACCTCTAAATTTTTTTGTTGTTTTGTAGACATCCCAATTATTATCTAGGCAATAAACACGTAATATATGTGCTATAACTTACCACTAATGACACGTGTGAAAAACAAAGCAGAGAGGTTTAATTTATTAAAAAACTGTTCAAAAATATTACACTCAACAATCACAAATCAAGTAACCTGCGAAAAAACCGTCTGTCATTCGACAAGAATAAAGTGCGTTCGCCAACACGTTTGCCAGTCGATATTGAATGGAAGAGTGCGTTCAAGAGCTTTTTAAATATAATTGTGCCTTAGATATCAAGTGTGTTGCAACCTGCCCCGGTCTCCCCTATCTATATATATATATATATATATATATATATATATATATATATATATATATATATATATATATATATATATATATATATATATATATATATATATATATATATATATATATATAAATAAGTAAAAGTGTATAATATTTTTGCAAAATAAAAATTTTTTGTCATCACAATACAAAAAAAAACAAGTTTTCTTTGCACAGGGGTGGCCCGCATTTAAATAAATGACACTGTATAAGTGGTTCGATTTTTAGGTCAAGCGGGGCTAATAATTTTTGGTGATAGATAAAAAAATCTCACTTTCATTAAGTGGCTGTATAAACAGAATATATCTTGATTGTTGCACTGATTCGATCCGCCTTCAGACTTTATTAAGGCGCTTGCCATTTTGTGTATTTTTCTTTTTGCCAACCAAAAAATTTTAACCAAACACATATTTAGCGAATTTTCTTATTTAGTCCCTCGGCATTTACTATATAAAACAATATTAAGTGGCTATCTTAATAATATTGCGTAATATAATTAAAAAAACTATTTTCTTTCTCCCTGTATATTTGTAAATAGCCCATCGAGGTTTAGTAGCTCGATAAAAGAATCACACAACATTTTGGTATTCACTGTGTTTTCTGATTTGATTCATAGTGTTGGTGACCTTTGGACCCGCACGATAAGACCGCATTCGACTAACAAAGATTTTAACGTTTTAAAATGTTACACTTAAGGATTTGTCAACGTGACAAGTTTTAGTTGAAATAAGAAAAGACGAGACTGTATATCTGATAAAATACTATAAATGCAATTAGACTTAATACGCTTGATCGTATGATGTTTAGGAAAGAATTAAAAAGTAATAGATATTAAAAAATCTGATAAGTCGCAGAAGGCTTTGACATACCATTCTTATGGTACTTTGATCTCTTTTTTTCTGATTTACCATTGGATGGTGCAGATATTCCAGTGAAAACTGGAAATTCAACTTCTCCAAGAACTGAATGACTGATAATTATCTTCGTTTACAATTTTGTGAAATAACGAGCGGCCGAATTATTAATTATCTAAACTTTCTTTTAATTTTTTTTTCTAAATTGTACTGCCAATCGACATAACTGTGGGTATCGGTCCAATACAAATCCAAGGATCTTCCAAATGGTCTATACTCAAGGTGCTCAAAAATTGTACGTCTGGGCTGGTATTTTCGGTAACCGCATACTGGGGCTATATTTCTTAGCGGTATACTCAATTTACTTGGAGCTATTGAAAAATGCCATTTATCCAGCTATGGTTGAAATTATGGAACATTACGTATGACGAAAACTTGATATTTCAACAAGACAACAAGTCTTCCTATTATGCTGTTCGACAATTTTTCAGAGAAACATTTTCTTATAGATGGACTAATTAATTTAACATATTTCAACAGTTAATCTGTCTGTAACCCTTAGCACAAATTTAAAAATGAAAAGCCACATTGCAGATAATTCAATGACCTTTAAAATAAAACATCACAATGAACCCTTTGCTATTTGGAAAAGGTAAACAGAGTCTACTCCCGCTAAGGGGTCGAAGTTGATGACATTAATGTGTAAACATGTCCCACTGAAATTAAAAAGGTACGGGTCCGACCATTTTTTAAAATGTTCACGTACAAAATCGCAAACCTTACTGGACTATTTTGGGTGGACCACCCTATATATATATATATATATATATATATATATATATATATACAGGGTGGCCCAACGAAAAGGTCCCACCCTTATTTATGACTTTCCTGGTATATTTTGGGAAAAACGCTTGGACACGTCAAGTTTGATTTTTAGGGGGACGTCTTTTCATGTATGATTGTATAATACAGGGTGTTCCAAAAATAAGATATCGCATTACACTTGACATTTTTAAATGGAAACCCCAATTTTTTTTCTATTTTTGGATTCTCCAGGAAGTTTTTAGTAACTTTTGTATAATAGAGTTTATACCTATCTTCAACCATTTTGAAGTTATTTGAATAATTGAATAATATCAAGTATTGATAAATTAAATTCAAGAAAGGGTCAAAATAACGAAACTTTATTATCAAAACGGAAACATTGCAAGGGCTACTGCCCGGTTGTTTAATACGTTACATTCAGTCAAAAATATTAACCATAAGTATGTGGCTAAATTAATAAGAAAATTTGAAGCAACTAGATCTGTATCTAATATTCGCCGGAATCAGGAACACTAAACCATTTACAGTTTTACATTCACATTAAAATTTAAACAAAAATTAGTTACTTAGCTACAATGTGTCAAAAAGTCAATGTGGTAATAAATGTTGAAAGTGGTGTCCGTTTACCTCCATGCAATAATAAATATTTTGCTCAAATCTATTCCTAACATTTTCACACATTTCTGGAGTTATTTGTCTGCATTCCGCCGTGATCCGCTCCCGAAGATCTTGGATGGAGTCTGGCTTCGTACTAAAAACCTTACTTTTTATATGTCCCCAAAGAAAGTAATCTAAAGGACTCAAGTCCGGAGACCTTGGTGGCCACTCAATGGGGCCGCGCCGTCCGATCCACTGATTTGGGAAATGGGTGTCCAAAAACTGTCGTACTGGAGCTACATAGTGCGGTGGTGCACCATCTTGTTGGAAATGAAGAAAATTTTCATTATAATTAACCTCATTTTCTATTATTTCGGTTATTCGTGGCTCTATTGTATTTTCCAACATGTCCAAGTACAACTCCCCCGTCAAGTTTCCAGGAATAAAGAAAGGTCCTACAATATGATTTCCGAAAATGCCGGCCCAGACATTAATTTTTTGTGGGTATTGCGAATGTACCTCTCGAAACAAATGTGGATTCGAGTCGCTCCAATATCGACAATTATGTCTATTTACAGCACCATGTAAATAGAAGGTACATTCATCCGAAAAACAAATGTTAAATAGCAAATTTGGGTTATTGTTCAAACGTTGTGTCATTAATTCGCAAAACTCCAACCTTCTATCATAATCGTCTTCATTAAGCTCATGGACAAGTTTAGTTTTGTACGGGTGAAATTTATAGGATTTCAAAATTCTTTGCACTGTTGAGCGTGTAAATCCTGAAGAAGTAGCCAGACCACGAGTACTTTGGGTGTTGTCAAGAGCCACGTGTCCCAAAACTGCTATTTCTCTGGCTTCATTTCTACTTGGACGATTTTCCTGATTCCGGCGAATATTAGATACAGATCCAGTTGCTTCAAATTTTCTTATTAATTTAGCCACATACTTATGGTTAATATTTTTGTCTGGATGTAACGCATTAAACAACCGGGCGGTAGCTCTTGCAATGCTTCCGTTTTGATAATACAGTTTCGTTATTTCGACCCTTTCTTGAATTGAATAAATCATTGCAAAATATTATAATAGAACTAGGCAACTTAACGATTTCAAATCAAAGATAAAGTTGTTCTATGATTTACGATGACATTGACGGATGCTAAATTTCTTGCTGGTATCGGTGATTATTATTTTTTTCCGTATTATCAGTACTAAATTAAATGAGGCGAATTTTATAAAAAAAATTAAAAAAACTTCAAAATGGTTGAAGATAGGTATAAACTCTATTATACAAAAGTTACTAAAAACTTCCTGGAGAATCCAAAAATAGAAAAAAAATTGGGGGTTTCCATTTAAAAATGTCAAGTGTAATGCGATATCTTATTTTTGGAACACCCTGTATTATACAATCATACATGAAAAGACGTCCCCCTAAAAATCAAAATTGACGTGTCCAAGCGTTTTTCCCAAAATATACCAGGAAAGTCATAAATAAGGGTGGGACCTTTTCGTTGGGCCACCCTGTATATATATATATATATATATAATATATATATATATATATATATATATATATAAATATATATATATATGTATATATATATATATATATATATATATATATATATATATATATATATATATATATATATATATATATATATATATATTTATATATATGGCAATGAGAATGTAGAATATTAAAAATGCACTTTTGCCTTCCTCGTAAGGGTATTTTAATCCTAAAAAATCACTTTCCGAGATTTTACAGGTCTGTCTGTCTGTTTGTTTACGGCACAGCTAAAAAACTATTTATTCATTGTCGTCAAATTTCGGTCAAAAGTTAAGAGTCACATGGGGAGAACATAATAAAAATAATTTTTTAAACACCCAACATGGCGACCTAGTAAATTGTTTAAAAATTAGTTCAACTTATATTTTTCATTAAAATCATGGGCGACATGAGAATATTGCGACAGGAAAATCCAAAATGTGCATCTTCATTATCCAGCATGTGATGTCATCGCATTCTTCGTTTAATGGTGTTTTAAACAGTTTAACCGAGACAATATTTTCCTTCACAAAGTTATTTGAACTAAAGTGTTGGCATTTTTCTTATATATTTTAAATATAATATTGTATGCGCTACAAAACGGGAACGAACGTTCAAGTAACAGAAGATGATATTCTTAACTAAATGCCACAGCACAATATAAAGATGGATACCTATCCATAGCCTTCTGGATATTATTTCGTTAGAATCTGTTACTTGATATTATCATTGCTTTGGAGACAAGTATTGTTTTATTCTCGACTATATTTTAAAGTACTCTTTGTTAAAATAAGTATATTATAGGCATTTAACGCTAGAAAAAAAGGAACAAAAATGAAAAGCTAAAACTTGAAAAATAAAATCTGGCTAACTTATTAGTATCAACGAAATAAAGGAGGCAGTATAATACTTTTTTGAACAGTTATTTGTTATTGTTTGTTAATAACGCAAACAAAAGAAGTACGGAAGGTGATTTTTGAAAATACAATACTTTTGAGAGCTAATTTGTATAAAAATTAAAAGTTAGGAAGTAAAGTTTCGTTTTTCTATCTTGAGGCGTTTTCTCAAAAAGTCCTGTTAAAAATTAATTTTCCGATATTAAAATTCTGAATAAAACAATTATTTCCGTCTCACTCATATGTCTATGGTTTATTGGTCCAAGGCGTACTAGATTTCTTATCTCATAACGCAAATTAAACTCCATAATAATCTATTTTGGGTCAATCAGAACCCACATTTAATGGTTGACTAGATAACGTAAGAATTTGGGTCGGTCTAATATATGTTGCTGCAGAATTTTTATGAGCAGTTTCAACTCTCCTTAAGAAATGGTAAGAAATATATATATATATATATATATATATATATATATATATATATATATATATATATATATATATTTACAATGTGTTTCCATTCCGGGTATACATCCGTTCACTACTGTCGTTCTGAAAAGAACAGTTTTGCTGACGTTTCGCTAAAATCACATTTGGCATTTTCGAAGCTTTCTTTTTTGCGTCCGAATTGAATAATATATATTGATACTTACTGTAGTTCCAATACCACCAGTATACCCGATCCTGAAAATGTCACCTTATGATCCCCAAAAGTTTTTTAACCTTTTTGCCAAATGCTCTCCATACTGTCCAGTTGTTCTGAGCACTACTGTATGCATTTGCGATAATATCGAAGTGGAAGTGTTTCACTATAAACGCCAACCTTCAATGAAATAAATGTAAAATTATTTCATTGAATAAATTAAATATTTAACTCGCAACGCCTGTGGCATTAAACTTTGTTTTACAAAAAAAGATATAAAACCTAAACATATTTTGTTTTTTTAGTATACTCCCAACTCCCCGTAATACTCACAACAATAAATTTTGCTGATTATGACTTTTAAAGAGAAATTGTAAATAATTCTTAGCTATCGTGAAAAAAACGAGTGAGTAAGAAGTAAAATAAAACAGAACTGGAGAGGGCACGTGACCAGAAACTACGATAACAGAAAAAGCTTTAACCAGACCCAGTAACGCTGGCCCTGTTACAACATCAAGAAAATAGTAGGCTCTCATTCTTATCACATTGAATAGTGGTCCAGTCACTAGCACCAATTTTGGTGTGTCACAAGAATAAAACAATTATGTGTTTTTTTTTGTAATTAGTTTCCCACGAAGGGCTGTTTAAGAACGTGAAGAGGGCTCCAACGTACACCGTTTGGTTCGCAAAAACAAATCAAAAAGTGGTAAAAAATGGTTTTTGGCCAATATGTACTGAGAGGAGTGGCTGCCGAAGAAGGAAAATTGTTTAATTAAAAAATGTCAGGGCAGATCATTACAATAAAGATATTTTTATTTTGCAATTTTTACCATGAGAAGAAAGTAGAATTTTTCGAAGTTGCTGAGCTTTTGTTAGCTTAAAATCAAGTTATCTAGGTGTATCCGAGACGTTGCTATATTTGTACAAATTTGGCAGGCCACCAATGTTAAATTAAATGACGATATGTAAGAATGAGAGATATTTAAACGTTTTCTTTTATATATGGGATGATTCATTTCTTTATGTATCAAGTGGTAGTCTTGTTGTAATTGTAAAATGTAAAAATTTGGCCGGAAATTCACAAAAAACGAGTTTTGGCAAATGTTTGCAAAACTGTTTTTTTTTTCATCTAAACGGCTTAGAATATACGGGGCCCTGAAGAAATAAAAGGGTTCTTTTTAGAGTCTATAACTTAAAAACAAATGAATTTACAGACATAGCTTGTGACATAAAATTGTCCAGAGTATGTTCAAAATCAAGATGCAGCAAATTTGAAATAATATCAGGCAAAATTATTCACCCGCGCAATTTCCATGGCTGTGAAGTTCATAGCTTTCGACGTATGTTTATACGACGTCAGTTTCGAAGTTCACAGTCACAGAAGGTTTTAAATATACTATAGTATTTAGCCATTGAATTAAAAAACGTGAAAACATACAAGATATGTCATTTAAAGAAAACCATAGATCATATCTTTTTTCGGGATTACCCTAAATGCATACATTTTTCTCAAAAAATGCGCAATCAAAAATATTTCGTGTCAACATAAATAATGAGAATTATTTATCCTATTATATTTATTTGGTCCTTTAAGATGTCGCATTTCACTTGGGCATCTCAAATATCTCACTATGTATATCAATATATATATATATATATATATATATATATATATATATATATATATATATATATATAGTTGTTTTCGTTTTCTTGGCCTTAGTACTTATATTGTGGATTAAGTGGTTTCTTGGGAATAAGGCACATGAATATACTAAATTTCTGTTAAATTTACAATAATATTATAAAATAATACACCTATAATGGCAACTGCATAACAACAATAGTCCGCATTTAAATTCCAAAACAAAAAGAAAAAATAGCATCTTAAGTTTTTACAGACATAGACCTAATCTCATCGTCCATACACCAAACCATTCGTCAGTATTGTTCGTATATTGCTTGTATGTGTTTTAAAATTTCGACAAATGTAAATGTATATACAGCATGCCAAGTTTTTAAATGTAAATGTTAGTCGCTGTGTGTTTGTGTTTAATTTATTGACATATACAGGATGTTATCCATGAAACCTTCCAATTACGTAAGCTAAATATTTTATTAATTTTATAAAACAAAAATTTTATCGAATCGTTCCTTTTTGTAGTGTTTCTGATGAAGGTCAACGTTCGACCGAAACGTCAAAGTTATGAAAAAAATATAACAGAAATTTAGTATATTCATGTGCCTTATTCCCAAGAAACCACTTAATCCACAATATAAGTACTAAGGCCAAGAAAACGAAAACAACAATATATCAAAGCATGGGTGAAAATATGCTATCCTTCACTAACATCGCTAGCTCCTACGGGGAAGAGACAGTATTGCATTTGCTATACACAAAAACATGCCTACAACACTGCAAACTTAAAAATCGACGTATCTTTCTTCTAAGATGTAAAAATAATAATTTAACACCAAGCTTTTTAAATTTAAAAACAAACCATATTCTTTTCAATTGTAAAAATTTGGAACAAAAATTCAGAGATAACATCCTTAGTAATTTCGTTCAGGGTACAATAAATTTATTGATATCCGATACAACAAAATATATAAAATCCTTAGAAAAGAAAATCAAAATGCTAGCTGAACGTCTCAAAGGCACACTGCCAACACATATCTTGACAAATTTCAAAAAACAAGAAGACCAAAAAACAGAGGTTATTTTTCAAGAAATTAAAAATAAAAACATTAACAAAATTCAACGTCTTTCAAACACAAATATAAATCCCACGCATGACAACATTTCATGGCTTGAAAACTTAACAAATGTGGATCTTCCTGAGTATGTTTGTGAGACACTAAGTATGGGGCCGAATTTCGCAATTCCTCTTCAAAAAGCTGAATATATACCTATCCCTGAGCTAATAAGCAACATCGAAACATCCTTGATAAACCTTGATTCTAGTACCAAAGACAATATACGTTCTCAATGTTGCAACATAATAACTAATCACAAAAATAACTTTCAAAAGAGAACTTCTCTCACCCAAAAAAAAGAAAAAATTTTAGCACAAAAAATTAACAAAACAAAAAAATTTCTCAAAGAAAATAATAACCTATTAGTGTTACAGCCTGATAAAACAAATAAAACTGTTATTATGTCAAAAAATGATTATAATGGTAAAATGTGTGACCTACTAAAAGATGAAACCACCTATAAAGAATTAAAAAACGATCCTACCATAATTTACCAGAAAAAAAATAACGAATTAATATCTCTTTGGGAAAACAAAGCCTATATTTCACCAAACTTAGCAAAAAAATTAAAAATCCAAAACTCACATCCTCCAAGAATCTACGGATTACCAAAAATGCACAAACCAGGCATACCACTCCGTCCAATCGTATCCTGCATCCAATCTCCATTTGAAAATCTCTCAAAATTTCTCAAAGACATTCTTCAAAAAATTGTGTTCCAGAATGAATACTATATAAAAGATTCAATGGATTTCAAAAATAAAATAAAACATTTAACTATACCAAATAACTATATCCTCGTTTCTTTAGATGTAATATCCCTATAAATATAGCAAAAAACTTAATTACAAAAAAATGGAATAAAAATTAAACCTTTTACAGATATCCCTTTAAATTACTTTTTAGAAGCAGTAGAACTTACACTAAATTCAACATATTTTATTTACGATCAAAAATTCTATAAACAAATAGAAGGATGTGCCATGGGGGCTTCCATTTCAAGCGTAATAGCGCAATTAGTAATGGAAGACTTAGAAGAAACAGTTCTTAGTGATATTCCATTTGAAATTCCATTTTTTTACAGGTACGTGGACGATTGCATAACAGCCATCCCCATTAACAAACAAAACGAAATAATCGAGGCGTTCAATAACTATAATAACAGATTGCAATTCACTATAGAAACTGAAAATCAAAACCGAATAAGCTTTCTGGACCTCACCCTACATCACCACTCCAACAAAATTAGATCAGAATGGTTTACCAAGGAAACTTGGTCATCACGCTACCTAAATTTTCATTCCCAACACCCTCTACCCCAAAAAAAATCAGTTATTATAGGTCTTGCCGATCGTGCCATAAGGTTGTCCGACCCTGAGTACCGTGAAAATGCGATTAAGAAAGCAAAAATTGCACTAAAACAGAATAACTATCCTGACATATTAATTAATAAAATTTTTAAAAATCGAATATATATTTTCTACAACCAAACAAATAATAATAGAAAAAATAATAACAATAAAACTAATACTTTTCTTACTTTACCATACATTCCGGGCTTATCTGAAAACATTAAAAATATTTTCAAGCCATACAACATTACCGTAGCTCACAAAGCACACAATTTACTAAAAACAAATTTCTCCAAAATCAAATCAGAAATTCCAAAGATAAAAAATCACACGTAATCTACGAAATCCCATGTAAAGATTGCAATAGTGTGTATGTTGGACAAACAAGCCAATACATTAAAAACCGAATTAACGGCCATAAATATGACAAAAAAAATAAAACAGCGCTCACCAACCATGCTCTCGAGGAGAAACACAGTTTTGATTTCAATGCAGTAAAAATATTAAAGACAGAAAGTCACACTAAAAGACGTGAAATTTTGGAAATGATTGAAATACAAAAAAGACCCCATTGCATAAACTCCAAAACCGACACAACACAACTTAGTAAAATTTACAATAATATTATAAAATAATACACCTATAATGGCAACTGCATAACAACAATAGTCCGCATTTAAATTCCAAAACAAAAAGAAAAAATAGCATCTTAAGTTTTTACAGACATAGACCTAATCTCATCGTCCATACACCAAACCATTCGTCAGTATTGTTCGTATATTGCTTGTATGTGTTTTAAAATTTCGACAAATGTAAATGTATATACAGCATGCCAAGTTTTTAAATGTAAATGTTAGTCGCTGTGTGTTTGTGTTTAATTTATTGACATATACAGGATGTTATCCATGAAACCTTCCAATTACGTAAGCTAAATATTTTATTAATTTTATAAAACAAAAATTTTATCGAATCGTTCCTTTTTGTAGTGTTTCTGATGAAGGTCAACGTTCGACCGAAACGTCAAAGTTATGAAAAAAATATAACAGAAATTTAGTATATTCATGTGCCTTATTCCCAAGAAACCACTTAATCCACTATATATATATATATATAACGAAACGAGTAACGGTAAGGATTACTCCTTCACCATTTTTGGTCGATTCTCGACAAAATGGTGGAGGAGTAATCCTTACCGTTACTGGTTTCGTTTTATATAACTTTTTACGACCAAGAACCGCACAGAAATTGAAATTTCTGTTTCCCTTTTATATATATATATATATATATATATATATATATATATATATATATATATATATATATATATATATATATATATATATATATATATATATATATATATATATATATATATATATATATATATATATATATATATATATATATATATATATATATATATATATATATATATATATATATATATATATATATATATATATATATATATATATATATATATATATATATATATATGTATATATATATAACGTAAGTTTTTTAAATTGTGATAGCTGTAGGGCTATATACACGGAAAGGCTATGTTTGCCGAAACCCACTTTTTTAAAGATGTTTTAAGTTTCCCAATTGTTAACTTATACGGTAATGAAATAAAGAAAGAACACAATTTTATTCCAACTAATCATATCTTATACATCTTGCATGTGGATTAAAAACACATTTTTCCAATACTCCAAGATAAGCGCAGAAACAAGACATGCAACCACCTATTATAGCGTAATCTCCTGGAAGGCAAGAGTTTTGAGCTTCCATGTAGGTATTAAAATACACATTTTCGGAACCTGAAATTTAAAAAAAAATCGGAATTAGCCCAATAAATACGCTAAAAATTACAAGTGATATAGATATAATGAAAAAAATTAAATAAATATTCAGGTCCGTATTTAAAAAAACGGAAGTTGATGATAGTTGCTTAAGGACGAAACGTCAGATTGAAAACTGTTAACTCCACTGGATAGAGCTTAAAAAGGGGCTATGTAAATGTGCATTCCATTCCGTCTAAAAAATAATCGTCCAGATATCTCTGGAACTACTCGGAAACTGAATGGTATATTGTTAGACATATAAATGCGCAACTTTGCCCCAATTTAACCTTTCCTGTATCTCTTAAGGTTTAGGAGATGTCCATACATAACATGGAATTTGTAGCACCCTGTACATGAGTATATTAAAAAATTATTTAAACGTCTTTCAAAGCAAAAAGTTTTTCATACACTAATAATTGTTTTTAGATAATAAAAAATAATTTTGTCGTCGACTTCATAGAGTAAAATTTTCTAGCTGAAATAAAATGTTATTTTCCAAGTTTTAGTTCATTTTTTTGTTTTATTTTTTAATATAATTTTTTTATTTTTATCCATCTTTTGTACACTATGTATTTTGATTAACACTAAACTTACTTGAAGTTTCTGAGGCTTTTAATACAAGATATAGAAAAATCAACACGAAACATAAATAATTCATGTGTACAAATCTACGGAAACTGTTTGTCAGTCTTGATAAAAATAATAAAGTTATTATAGTATTTCGTAAGTTCAGTTATTAAAACTATATCAGTTAATTCGGAAGGTAATTATTTTTTTTATGTCTTTAAATTAAAATTCACTATTGTTCGCTTTGATGTTTCCAGCACTTATTGTTAAATTTTAACTCAGTGTTATAATTAATGGAGCTTCTGAAAGTTGGTTTTTATTCGGACAAACATAGAGCTTTACCCGTACAGGGTGATTGAATTATAAATGCAGGCCACCTTAATTTTTAATGTTTCGTATTGCCACACTCTTTCTCTGTTTGATAGCAGAGAGTATGTATTTGTTTTAAGATAATATAAATCTACACTAAGTGGTTGATTGAAAGAGAGGCAGTAAAGTTAGTGTGCAAATCTCCGACTGCTCAGGGAGATTGGTTCGATTTCTATTTAGAAGGGCGCCAACAGTTCTATACCAGTTGACTGTTAACCGCTCTAGATATTTTGAGCACCACTCCTCAAGACCACTAATATAAAATTAAAGTTAATAGTAAAAAAAAAGAAACCAAGCATATTCAACAAATAACATTTATTAACAAGTTCAGTGCTCCCATATTTCCAGAAATATGTATCTCCTGTAGGTTATTTTTTATAACATATGAAAGAAATTGGCCTTAATTGAAGTTTAAAGAAAAACAATTGACTATGTAATGATCCTATGTTAATCAGTTTTCATACCTCATATGCTGAGAGAAAAATCTAAAGTATATTCAAATAAAGATCACTATCCAAATTTTAGATCAACTGGGTAAAATGTTTTATGAAAATAGCTAAGAGAATCACAAAACAACAAACTAAAAATGTTTAATAAAACCTGAAAATGAAGTAATACCGATGAGAAAAGAAATTTTCAATCAGCTAATTAGAGGTAAAAGTAATAGACTCCAAAATCTATAAATGTTTATAAAGAAAATCTTTAAGTTGTTTTAATTTACCGAACAATTCGATCTAACAGTAAAATTTTATCAAAAGATGCAAAATAATCAAGCAATTAATTAACTTCATTAATTCAAATACAATTAACAATAATAGAATAAAAAGAAAAGAGTATTATGTGAATCTAAGAGCAAGCAAATAACAAGAAAAATTTATATAACTAAGTTTCAAATCCAATCACCAATATTACCTAACAAATTGACACCATTGTTTTATATCAAAATACCTTTCTAAAGCAAGTAAATACAATAAAACATAAATATCATCACATATTCCAGTAGTGTTACCTGTCTATAACACTTATTATATACCTTGTATAAACTAACTAGATCTTATAAGTTAAAATTTCAAGATGTGATCACATTTTACAACAACACTGTATCTTAAAATATATTATACTATCAAATGTTGGCAGAAACCTATAGACTATTGTGTCATAAACTTATACTATGATGTTCTGTATCTTAAAGCCTACTATACGATTAAATGTTGACAAAAACCTATAGATTATTGTGTCCTAAACTTATAATGTGATATTTGAGTATCAGCATGAGTTATAAATAATAATCTTATTGACAACACCAATAATCATGGTTTATGCACACCAGCAGTAGTTAGAACTTTATATCAAAAAGTATACTCTACACTCAAAAGAAATAGAAAAGTCATAAAGCTGATCAGCAATAAACAATAAAGTCAATTCAGCACAAGGGATGTTAAAATTAAGATACTTATCTAAGTGTCTATCAGCATCGGTGACTTAGATCAGCAGTCTATGATGTAAGTGTCATCAAAGACATTTCCAGCAGGAAAACTGGGTACGTACACACTTAAGTATTAGGTAACAGACTTCTGCTCCACTTACAATGACACATCCAGGTTCAAACCCTGGTTAGGAGGATAGGAACAAGAAGTAGAAGAGGAGGGAGAAGAAGAAAAAAAAAACCCTTATTTGATGGTAAAGGGTTTCTTATTAGTCGTTTCGTAAAGTTTATCCCATCAAAAAAATATGGTAGGTGGTCAAGTGCAGTTAAATCCTCACAAGAGAGTAATAAAAGGTTCCTCAATCAAAAATATTAAGGTACAACGTAATTAAATACACATAGGAGCCTTTTCAACTAAGTTGCCGACGTAAATCCCAAAAGATGGCCTGGATTAAAACAGGATCAAGTGAATTGCCTCAATATGAAGCAGAAGATTTCGCTAAGCAGAGACCGCGAGCACCTTACTACATCGATAGGAGAATTACAGTACCGGATTTACGGATTTTTATGCATTAAAATGTAGTGACGAAATTAAAATGTTACAATATGAAAGTTATTGGCGTGCGATATTATTAAATATTTATTTGATGTGTTTTCGTTCCGAATGTACATCCGTTCACTACTGTCTTTCAGAATAGAACAGTTTTACTGACGTTTCGCCAAAATCACATTTGGCATTTTCGAAGCTTTCGTTCTCACGTCCGAATAGAAACTGAAGTGTTAGCGACTGCGAGCTTCCTTTTATACCCCTACCCAGGGCCGAAGATTATATCTGAGCGGCCGTTGGACATAATTTATGTTTTCCGGATGTTACTGTTGTTGTTGAGCTAATTCCGCTTGACTTTTTGTGATTTTAGACTTGTCGATTATTGTCTTCCATACTGTTGGTAGTTTTAACGATTCATCCCTTTTATTTAAATCTCCATGTTTTTCTATTTCTATGGCTTCTCGGATTATTATAATGCTCCATATTAACAATCTCCCTACACCCATCGATACTTATTTTGTGGCCGGTTTCCTGATGATGTGGGAATAGAGCCGAGGTTGTTTGTTTGTTTCTGATGCTAAGTTTATGCTCTTCTACTCCTGCTGATATTCGCTTGTTAGTTTGCCCCACGAATAGCTTTTCACAGTCCTAGTATGGTATGCCGTATATTCCGTGGTTTTCCATTTTTTTTTCTTTTTTGGGTTTTCAAGTAGTTTACCTATGGTTGTTTGGGGTTTGTGTAATGTTTGTATGTTGTATTTTCCGACTCTGTCTGTTGTGTCCTTTACATATAGTAAAATTACTTCTTGCCTTCCCGGTTCATAATTTTTGGGGTCCGTTGTTCGGCAACCTTGTGCATTAATAGCTTTTTCTATGGTGCGATTTGTGTAGCCATTTTTCTTTAAAGCACCAGATATTATACTAAGTTCGTTTTTTTCGCCTGTGTTTCAGTTAATCGCATGGTTCTAGATATTAGAGTGTTGACCACAGCTTGAATTTGTACTGGGTGATTTACTGTACACAGTGTATTAGAAATGTCCGTTTTATAATCAGAACATCTAAAAATGGACGTTTGTTGTTTTCCTCTAACGCTAGAGTAAATTGTATGCTTCGTCGATGGGAATACTAGGATACAAAGAGTTGACATCTAGGCTTGCTATGATATCGATATCTCGTATAATTCAAGTGAAATGCTCCGAGTTTTTGAGAAATGAATCAGCTTTTTCGACAGCTAGTTGCATAATTTGCGATATCTCTTTTAGAGAATTCCTAAAGAAGAAATAATAGCTGGAGTGGAAGCTGTTCTTGACTCCTCTGAAGAAACGAAAGCAGAGGAGATTTGGTAAGAAGTGGCAAGAATCTTAAGATCAAGCAAACCACTGGAACAAAATCTAAATGCCACTGAAGCTTCGAAAGGTTAAAGACATCACAATCATTCCAGCAGATAAAGGAAACGCAACCGAAGTTATGAATACCCAAGACTTCATACAAAAAATGCAGGATATCTTACAAAACAATTGGTATAAGCTTGTTCCAAGACACCCGACTACATGCCTAGAGAAAACAACTAAAAATAAAACAAAAAGTTTACGAATAAACCCCGAAATACAACAAAAAATCATAACACGGAAAAAGTCGAGCTGATGTTCTTAACTCTATGGTTTACTAAAAATACACCAGGGGCGCCCATCAGACCTATCGTTAGTGCTATAATATAATAAAACAAAAAGTTTACGAATAAACCCCGAAATACAACAAAAAATCATAACACGGAAAAGGTCGAGCTGATGTTCTTAACTTTATGGTTTACCAAAAATACACCAGGGGCGCCCATCAGACCTATCGTTAGTGCTATTAATTTGCCGCTACAAAAACTAGAAAAATATCTTGTTGAAATTATGCAACTAGCTGTCGAAAAAGCTGATTCATTTGTCAAAAACTTGGGGCTTTTCACTCGAACTATACGAAATATCTTTCTTGAAATAGACGATATCATAGCAAGCCTAGATGTCAAGTCTTTGTATCCTAGTATTCCCATTGACGAAGCATTGGACAGGATTGCTATAAACGAGGATTTCCAGGCATATATACTACAACTCTCGGAGCATTGCCTTAAAAATACTTATTTTTCATTTAACGGGCAAATGTATAAACAAACAGATTGTGCTCCAATGGGGTCCTCGCTATCACAGTAGTCGCAAACTTATTTGTGATATACTTTGAGAAAAAAGCTCTTGACAAAGCAAGTTTGAAGCCCAAGTTACGGATTCGTTATGTGGATGACATATTTATTATATGGCAACATGGTCACAAAGAGCTCGAAAATTTTCTAATGCACGTAAATTCAATATATCCTAGAATACAATTTACCCTAGAGTTAGAGGAAAATAACAAACTTCCATTTTTAGATGTTCTGATCACAAAACTGCATAACGGACATTTCGAATACACTATGTGCAGAAAACCAACACATACCGGCAGATATTTAAATGCAATATCACATCATCACCCAGCACAAATTAAACCTGTAACCTACACACTAATATCTAGATCCGTGCGATTAATTGAAATACAGATAAGAAAAACGAACTTAATATAATATCTGGTGCTTTAAAGAAAAATGGTTACATAAATCGTACCATAGAGAAAGCTATTAATGCACAGGATTCCCGAACAACGGAACCGGGAACAAGTAATCTTACCATATGTAAACGGCATAACAGATAGAATCGGAAGAAAGAAAACACGACATACAAACATTACACAAACCCCAAATAACCATAGGAGTATACAGGCGAATACCAGCGAGAGTAGAAGAGCATAAGATCGGCCCTATTCCTATATCATCAGGAAAGGGGCCACAAAATAAATTTCTATGGGTGAAGGGAGATTGCCAATATAGAGCATTATGAAACCAGAATAATCCGACAAGCCATAGAAATAGAAAAACAAGGCGATTTAAATAAAAGGTGCGAATCATTTAAATAAGCAACAGTATGGAAGACAACAATCGACAAATCTAAAATCGCAAGAAAACAAGCAGGCTTTGCGCATCAACAACAGCAACCCATTGACAACTAAAAAGAAAGGAAGTTTGCACTAGCTTGCTAGTATAATATTCACATTTTGGTTCTAATTTAACTTTAAGAATTTATTCACAAATGAAATATTATTCCAACATAAAGTAAGATTTTGCAAGGATAAAATATTAGGAGGGGGGTGCTTCTCGCCTATATGTACGTCCTTCCTAAGTGCACCAAATATGCAACAAAAATCGTGCAGGACCCTATTTGAGATGCCAAGAAACTTCCACGCCTTTGATCAAGACTATTCAATATTGCAAGTAGAACTGAAGTATGTATTTAGATTCATTTATTGGTAATAATATAAAGCTTTTACACGTCAAGTAAGTACAAATATAAAATTTATATCCGAAAAAGACAGTTATACAATATATGTTAAAATTTAGGTAAAATGGGCTAATACATAATTCTGATACCTGAACTTCTTTTTAAGGTCATACATATCCATATACCGATTCACCAGGATACATTCAGCCAAGTCCAACACCCAACACTAGGAGTAAAAATGCTTACGCCAACATGCCCTCCACGTAGTATCCGCGGCTGTTAAATATCCTATTGCCGTTAAATCAGATATAATAACTGTAGATATTAAAATAAACATAAATATGCCATTTCCTAGCCTTGTTTTGTTTTCCTTATAAGTAATCTTTACACGGATTCTTAAACGTGCGAATTTAGATATGTTCGTTCATTCGCGCAGGTAAAACATTCTGTGTAAATGCAATGCTGATATGTCGCAGAAGGCTTTGACATACCATTCTTATGGTATTTTAATCTCTAATTCACAGGCTGACAAGATTTTTTTAACACAGGCTAGCTCATTATTTTCACAATGTATATACCCTTCCAATAATAAAAAAATTATTCGGAAAGCCCTAATATCATTTTTTAATAGCGCATCATTTTTTAATAGCCTAATTAGAACCTTTTATATTGGCAGGTAAACAATTTTATTGTGACGCGGGTAAAATGGGTCCATTTTCAACGAAAAAATTACCTAGACTGGGTTGTTTACAACATTAGACATAAAATAAACGTTAAAAATCACTTTTCTTCTTTTCGAATTGAATGGTTCTGTGTATTGATAAGCAAGTGTATGTGAAGACGAGAATGTCGAGTCAAACACGCCGAAGTTGCAAAATTTCTCCTGAAAAATTTTGTTATATTTGTGGAGAATTTCTGGTGAAATCACAAGACAGACCATTTTCCGAAAATGTAAAAAAAGGCTACTTTAAATATTTTGGTGTGTTAATTGGGGATCAAGATAAGCGGTGGGCTCCCCAAGTATGCTGTGTTAGTTGTAGTGTATCATTGGTGCAGTGGCTGAAGGGAAAGAGAAAAAGTATGCCTTTTGCAATCCCAATGGTATGGCGAGAACCCACCAATCATTCTGATGATTATTATTTTTGCCTGACAAAGACTGAAGGTTATTCCAAAAAGGGAAAGCACAATATAAAATATCCAAATTTGCAATCTGCCATACGACCTGTTCCTCATAATGCAAATTTGCCAGTGCCAATTGGCAAGCTATTGATTTGAGAGATAATGGAGATAATGCATCATCAGGCAGCTCAGAAGAACAGTGCACCGATCCCACCTTTACCACAGGTCCCAGTTCCGGCGAGCCACATTTGATTGTTTAAAGGGAATTAAATGATTTAGTACGTGATTTGGTGTTATCCAAGCAACAGTCAGAACTTCTGGGTTCTCGTCTTAAGGAATGGAATCTATTGGCCAAAGAAACAAAAATTACGAATTTCAGAAAAAGAAACGCTATGTTTTCTGAATTCTGCAGTATGGAAAATTCGTTGTGCGCGTGTACTGATATAAACAGTTTAATGCAGAACTCATCTAAATATAGCTTAAAAGCTGTGTTATTGCATAATGGAAATTTAAAACCCTCTATACCAGTTGCCCATTTAGTTAAAATGAAAGAAAATTATGAAAATATGCGCACGATTTTGGATAAAATAAACTACAATAGGTATAAATGGCAGATATGTCAGGACTTAAAAGTTATAGCGAGTTTAGTGGGACTTCAGGAGGGATTTACAAAATATTGCTGTTTTCTTTGTTTATGGGACAGTCGTGCAATAAATCAGCATTATGTAACAAAAATTTGGCCAGAAAGAAGCAAATTTCAACCGGGATCTCAAAATGTTAAATTTACACCTCTTGTTAATCCCAAAAATATCCTTTTGCCTCCTCTTCACATTAAACTTGGGCCGGTGAAAAACTTTGTGAAGGTTTTGAATAAAGATGGGGATGGATTTAGATACCTACGACAAGTCTTTCTCTAGTTAAGTGATGCCAAATTAAAAGAAGGCATTTTTATTGGGTCACAATCAGAAAATTGCTGGACGATGTCAACCTTACGGAAAAGCTTACCAGGCAGGAACTCAGAGTATGGAATTCATTTGTTAATGTAGTAAGAGGATTTTTAGACAACAATATAGATGAAAATTATGAACAATTAGTTAATGAACTCTTAGATACCTATAAAGCGCTTGGTGCCAGAATGGTATTAAAAATTCACTTCCTCCATTCCCATCTGTCATTTTTACCTAAAAATTTGGAAGCTGTTACTGACGAGCAGGGTGAAAGGTTTCACCAATATATCAGAACAATGGATATTCGTTACCAAGGACGATGGGATCCAGCCATGATGGGTGACTGTTGGTTTTTGAAGAGAGAAGATAGGACACCTCATAAACGGAAACAATAGAGTTTAATTAGTGTTTAAAGTTAATATTTTTCTCGTTTGCTTTTCTCTTAGATGTATGGTATGTTTAATAGGCGAAAACTGTAAACATTGTCAATAAACAGGGTTAAGAATTTTCTGAAATCATTTTTTCTATAGATATTAAGTATCGTAACATTCGATATGGTTCTACAACTCTAACAAGAAGACCCTACGTGCTACAACTTTCTATTTGTTATTTTCGCATTTGGATAGGTCCATTTTATTAGATTATGCTCTTCTGATTTGTGTTACAACAAAAAATTATTTTTTTGGTCGGCCAGTGATTATTTACCAAAGACTGATGTAGATATTCCAGTGAAAACTGGAAATTCAACTTCTTCAAGAACTGAATGACTGATAATGACCGTCGTTTACAATACGGATTTATGGGTAGAAAGAATATGTTTGTTTAAAGTGGTCAAGTAATGGCTGATAGAAAATTAGTTTAATTTTAATTTCAATCATGACGGATCATTAAAAGCTTTGGGCCATTTTTTAAGCAAATATTCCTTGAAATCGGCCACTTTGTAAGCAAATATTTATCAAGTGGCAATAATTTTCAGATGTAGCCAAAATGTAGCAATATTTGCCAATAAAAATGCCTGCATGGTTTGCTTTTAGTACTCGCTAAAAAATGGCTAGGTTAAGACCCAGGATCCAGCGTAACAAAATTAAATGACGATTACCCCATGCAATACTGTTTTTCTAAAATATGTGGCGGAATATTTAATCTTTTTATTAGACATTTTGTATGGTAAATAATTTATATTTCGTTTTTCTAAATATATCTTCAGTTTGGTTAAGTATGGTTTTATAAGTTATAAAGGTAAATTTGAAAATGTGGCATATTTTGGAAATATTGTAGCAAAAATAAGCGAAATAAAACTTCCCAATTTTAGTTTAATTTTGAAACAAAAATATGATAATAAAAGTCATATTTTTTCCTCTCAATTTTTGTTGTCTTAAAATATCATAATTTGGCATTCTTATATAGCTATTATTACTATAATTAAACTTAAATACTTGCTAAAATATGTTTGGTCGGAATTTGAGATAAATGCCTACTAATTGATTATATTTTGACCTCGATTTCTATTGATTAAACAGCTATGTTTACTATAATTTGACTTAGATACTTACTAGAATATATCTGGTTATGTTCTGGCAACAAAATTGACAGATATTTCTACTTTTTGGCCATCCAATATTACAAAAAAAAAGTTGGAAAAATGGCTTCACGAATGCTGTTCGAAATACGTAAACTTTTGTGATCCTTGTGGGCAGCTTATTTGCAAGATCAAAATGTGATTCGTTTTTTAAGCTGTTTTCTTTAAAAAATTAAATTTAGTTTTTATATTTTTTTAAATAAATTTTTGGTGGAAAGCTCATTTGTAAGACCCAACATGATAGTTTTTAAGACCATTTTCTTCAGATAGGTTTAAGTTTAGTTTTTAGATTTTTTTTTATGATTGAGCCATCTCTCCTTCAGCACTGAACCAACTTACCTTCATAATGTGGGATAGATGGCTTTTTTCAAAAAATAGTTTTTAATTTTTTATCAAAGTTTATAGCATGTTAGATGTATGTATGTCACAGTAAATATAGCAGAGTGCAATTTATATATCTTATTTTATACTGGTTTTTTAAATAAATGGATTTCAAAAAAGCTGAGCCATCTCTCCTCAACTTACCCTACCAGGTCATCCTCATATGACCCTTAATTTTTAATCAAAATATGAATTGATTCTGGTAAGTAGCTTTTAAGCTATGTCGTGAACTGACATGCACAGTGGCGCAACTAGGGGGGGCTAGTGGGAGCTTAGCCCCCCAACACCAAAAATAGCCCCCCGCCAGGCGATTGGCGAGGGCCAACCAAAACACTTAAACTCGATTTTGTTTGTAAAAATGGGTAAAAAGGTATTCTTCCGTAACATAGTTTATTTTTCTCGTGCATCTTCCGTTTTTTAGTTAAGAAATAAACATAGGTTTTTTTCTAATTTAGCATCTTGTATACTTTTGACCAATTTAATTGGACATTATCGGGGCTAACGAAAACGTAAGGGCGAATTTTTTAAAGTTATCGATCATAAATGTTTGAGAAATAGTGAAAAGTGTAAGCGATATTTTTCAAGGGGTTTAAAAGAGTTAAAAAAATCATATTTTGATTACGCAAAACCGATAATAGTTAAACTGAAATCAGAAATAGGTGGGGTAAGTGTTCTAACATTGAAACATCATGGAAGTCATTGATGTAAATACTTAATTTTTCTTGACTATACATATTTAAAATAAAATTGAGGTGATATTCCAAAAAACGGCAAAACTTCTGTTATTTAATTGTTCATCTCCCAAGTAGCACAAATTAGCTGATGAGCTTTTTTGCCTAACAGTTATTCATAAAAAACACATAAAAACCAGAGATTTGTCAAATTTTGGCAAATGATTCTTGGTTTGTTTTCTAGTCATGAAAACTCGCTTCAAATTAGATTTTTTGGCTCCAAAAGTAGCAGTTTTTAATGTAGATAGGCTATAGCATAATTACTTGGCCAAAAAATATCTTTTATAGGATAATTAAACCTCCAACTTTTTTTTTGTAATATTGGACGGCCAAAAAATAGAAATATCCGTCAATTTTGTTGCCACAATATAACCAGATATATTCTAGTAAGTATTGAAGTTAAATTATAGTAAGCATAGCTGTTTAAAATGCCAGAATATGGCATTTTTAATCAATAGAAATCGAGGTCAGAATATAATCAATAAGTAGGCATTTTTCAACATATTTTAGCAAGTATTTAAGTTTAATTACAGTAATAATAGGTATATAAGAATGCCAGATTATGACATTTTAAGATAACAAAAATTGAGAGAAAAAAATATGGTTTTCATTATCATATTTTTGTTTCAAAATTAAACTAAAATTGGGTAGTTTTATTTAAAGCTTATTTTTGCTTTAATATTGCCAAAAAATGCCACATTTTCAAATATACGTTTATAACCTATAAAACTATACTTAACCAAACTGAAGATTTATTTAGAAAAATGAAATATAAATTATTTATCATACAATATGTCTAATAAAAAGATTGAATATTTCACCACATATTATAAAAAAACGCCGACTTGGGGTAATCATCATTTAATTTTGTTACGCTGGCTCCTGGGTCTTAAATTAGCCATTTTTAGCGAGTACTAAAGGCACACCATTTGAAATTTATTCCCATTTGATAAATATTTGCTTACAAGGTGGCCAATTTCAAGGAATCTTTGCTTAAAAATAATCCAAAGCTTTTTATGATTGAAATTAAAATTAAACTAATTTCCTAGCAGCCATTACTTGACCACTTTAAACAAACATATTCTTTCTACCAATAAAACGTATTTTCATGCATGTTTTTTTTACGTTAGGGACTCTTTAATGAATTTTCTTAGTAAATTATATCTCAAAAAAAAAATAAAATTGTAGAAAACGAAATGTTTAGTTTCAAGAAGGGGCGCGTGTTTTACATGCCTATCTTAGATTATTTTAACAGTAAAAGTTCCTAGGCAAGTGTGTTTTGTCCCCACCAACCATCAAATAAATATTTTACACAATAAGTCATAGTCCTCGTATTTCTACGAAACCATAATTTGTTGTTTGCATTTCCTCTTGGCTCATAAATTCTTACACTGATTAGCTCTGTTAATACTATTTCTACATAATTTGAAACAATTCATGATATAAGTGAATAAAAGGCAAAAAATGAGAAATTATTTAGGTAAATTTCGGAAAAAATGTTACTCAAATTTCGGATAAAAAACAAATCAGAATTCAGCTAAAAAAGCTCGATTTTAAAGTCAAAAAGCCATTTTAGCCATATTTCCGTCTTTATTCTGTAATAGAACTGTTATTTTGGCTAGCAATTTTAGCTAATTAGCCAAAGATATTAGCAAATATCACAGCATTTTAGGGGTAGACCAAAAAGGAGGAGGAACTTTGGCAGGTTTCCTGTTAACAGGTCGAGTAAAACATATATTACATATATAACAGGAGAAGTGATAACTTTAAACTTCCTAAAATGTTTATATACGACTTTCATCGTTCTATGTAACTTTAAGTGTCGTAATTTATTAAAAAAATATTTTAACAGCTGTCATGGATATTAATCAAATCGTATACAGCCGAAACATAAAAATTTAGTCAATATCTGGAGTTTATAGTTAAATCATAACCGTACGATAAAATGGTTAAAATTCAATCAATATTAGTGTGTGGCTTGAGCCCCCCAAAAGTCGATGTCTAGTTGCGCTACTGGACATGCAGACAGACAACCGGACAGACGGAGCGACGGAATTGATAAAACATACTCTTTGGCATCTAGGGACGCTAAAACGTGAAGATAAGTCCTGAGAAGCCGATTTTTTCACGATTACAAATATTTTATTTACCTCAGTACCTCAGTTTTACTAATTCATCTGTATGCCACAATTATTTCTGGCACACAATTTGAAATCATTCAATTAAGAATAGTTATTTTTCTAAACCATCATTTTGTTTCGTCTTGAATCCGTACCAAAATTTTATTAGTTGATTCCTACATATTACTCGATTTTTGTGCCAAATTTAGGCCGCCATTTTGTTCTTTTTAATTTTTAACAAAATGTTGTCAGGTCATCCCCATGACCTTAATTTTCACCCAAAATTTGAAGTGAATGGCTTAAGTAGGTTGAAAGCTATGTTGTGAACTGACAGACGACAAACCTGAGAGACCAATTTTTTCACGATTTCAAATATTTTGTTTAGACGCCATTTTGTTTTGCCATCTTGAATTAGTAGCATAGTTTCACTAGTTCATATGTATACTACAATTATTTATGACACACAATTTGAAATCAGGCCCTAAAGCAGTTTTTCAGGCTGAATTTTTAAATATTTTACTAAGCCGCCATCTTGGATTCTTACCAAAATTTTATCAGTTGATTCCTATATAATACTTGATGTTTGTGCAAAATCTGAGATAAATTGGATAAGCACTTTTTAGTAATAATTTTTTTAACATTTCACTAGGCCGCCATTTTGTTTTGCCACATTGGATTTTCATCAAAATGTTACCAGGTGATCCCCATTTGACCAAAATTTGAGGTTAATCGGGTAATTAGGTTTTTAGCGATGCCGCGAACAGGCAGACCGACGGACAGACAGTAAAGGTCTGAAAAAATCTCGGAGGGTGATTTTTTTTACGATTATAATACTTTCCTTTTACAAGAGAGAAGCAAAAACGAAACGCCTGCATTGCAGAGAATTCAATGCATTTAAAATGAAGTATATATATATATATATATATATATATATATATATATATATATATATATATATATATATATATATATATATATATATATATATATATATATATATATATATATATATATATATATATATATATATATATATATATATATATATATATATATATATATATATATATATATATATATATATATATATATATATATATATATATATATATATATATATATATATATATATATATATATATATATATATATATATATATATATATATATATATATTATATATATATATATATATATATATATATATATATATATATATATATATATATATATATATATATATATATATATATATATATATATATATATATATATATATATATATATATATATATATATATATATATATATATATATATATATATATATATATATATATATATATATATATATATATATATATATATATATATATATATATATATATATATATATATATATATATATATATATATATATATATATATATATATATATATATATATATATATATATATATATATATATATATATATATATATATATATATATATATATATATATATATATATATATATATATATATATATATATATATATATAATATATATATATATATATATATATATATATATATATATATATATATATATATATATATATATATATATATATATATATATATATATATATATATATATATATATATATATATATATATATATATATATATATATATATATATATATATATATATATATATGACAGTATACAAAAACATTTTGAAAAAACTCATTGTCGTTTCTTTACAACAGTCAATGCCGGTTTTGGTTATGTGTCTTTCAGAATATATTCGTCAAAATTGACATTGATTTGTTGTGATTCTTTTTAAACTTTTGCAAGATGCCGCGAAGATATAATCAGCAATCACAGCTAATAGTTTTGAATATCTTGGCTTTTTTTCAATTGGAAAAAGAGCAAGCTAAAAATGGAATCCTTCCGCAAACTGATAATATAATTGAACGAGCTTCAAATGCAACAAAACTTAGCCATACAACAATCATAAATATTAAGAAAAGAGGAATAACGAGCGATGAATCCTTTACCTCCAGAATGTCTCAAAAGCAAAAAGAGGTAAAAACAAAAATTACAGATTACTTAAAGAACAAAATAAGAGATACGATCTACTGCATGTATGCGAAAAATGAATATGTTACAATGCAGACTTTGCTTAAAAAACTAAAAGAGATAAATGAATATTTTAATTTTTCCATCACCTCGCTAAGAAAATACGTAAAAAGTATTGGTTTTAAGTGGAAGAAATCAAATAATAGAAAATAGATTATTGCATACACGCAATAGATCATATCTCTATCTCTATAGATTTGCCCCACATCGTCCACAAGAGAATCAATTTCTTGAGGGAATATGTCAAAAATCAAAATCTAGGACAAGATGCTTATACCACCGTATTTATTGATGAGACTTGGATTTTTAGTAAAGGTTCGTTTAGAAACAGCTGGCAGGATAACACTATGTCTACAAGTTCTAAAAAAGCTAGTGAAGGTCATCGATATATTGTAGTTCACGCTGGATTAAAGGAAGGATTTATTAAGGGGGCCAGTTTAATATTTAAAAGTGGACTAAAAAGCGGAGATTATCATGACAATATGAACAAGCAAAATTTTGAAAATAAAATCAGCTGGTACCAAATCTTCCTCCAAAAAGTTTGATAGTGATGGACAACGCAAGCTATCATTCCGGCCTTTTAGAGGATATTCCAAGAAAATCATGGACAAAGCAGAGATTGATTGGATGGTTAAAAGAAAAGAACATTGACTTCCCAGAGAGGGCCATGAAGGATGAAATATGGAGCATTGTAGAAAAAAATTGTAACATTGAAAAAACATTCTACCTTGACGAATATGTGAAACCTTTGGGCCACAAAATACTAAGACTTCCTCCATACCATTGTCAATTTAATGCTATTGAAATGGTATGGTCTGAGTGTAAGAGGAAATACGACCAATACATTGCTAGTCTGAAGGGGACACCATCGGAAGTTTTGGCCATGTGGGAAAAAGCGATAAATGAAGTATCTTCAGAGCATTGGAAAAATTATGTCAGCCACACAGAAAGGGTAATCCAAGAAGCTTGAAAGACAATACAGATATGTGATGCTTCAGACATTGCGCCACTTGTAATTAGTACCGACGAAGACAGCAGTGACGATGAAGAATTTAGTTCTGATTCTGAAGACAGTGAAGGGGAGTAGTTTTTATTTTTAAAGTTAGTTAGTTATACATTAATTTCTCTCTTTTAGTTTTTAAAGCAAAGTCTGCATTGTAACATATTCATTTTTAGCATACACGCAATAGATCATATCTCTTATTTTGTTCTTTAAGTAATCTGTGATTTTTGTTTTTACCTCTTTTTGTTTTTGAGACATTCTGGAGGTAAAGGATTCATCGTTCGTTATTCCCCTTTTCTTAATATTTTTTCAGTATTGTCTGTAATTGAGAATTAAAATAATTTTGATGAAAATGGGTAACTGGCGTCAATTTATTACATTGCAAACAAAGAATAAGACTAAGATGAAAGAATTTATATTAGTAAAGTCTTATTTGCAAAATAATTTTAGTTTTTGAAGTTATAATAGTTATTTTTGTATTAAGTGTGCAAAATGAGGGTTTTTTTATGGCAATGAGAGTGTTAATTTTTTGCCAGCCATTTTCGACAAGTTGCAGCGCTTTCTGTACAGAAAATGCCAATTTTAAATTCGCTTTAGCCAGTGCTGAACGCACCCCTCCTATCTACATCACTGCATACGTTTAGGTTAGGAATCATCGCTGAAATATAAATAATATAAGAAATACGTTATTTGAAACCAGCGTGACGTCATTCCAGAAAGGTAATGCGCCAACTATATATATATATATATATATATATATATATATATATATATATATATATATATATATATATATATATATATATATATATATATATATATATATATAAGACTACCTTAATTGTGCAGTTATGGGGATATATCTCAGAGTAAGAATTAAAGTAGAGATCACAACCCATTCATACACGTTTCCCCTATTTTTCACAGTCTATTGTCCAATGTTTACGATAAAACAAGAAGTGGGGATGGCCCATGCCCAAGCCGTGGTCATTTGTTGACCAATGCCAGTGACGGCGTGAGTTTCCACTTCCCGCATAAGGAAATATCATTAATCGAGAAAAAAAATTATCGTTCCGGGTTTTTACAGATCCTCATGTTTTTCCATTACTGTCGGTCGGTCGGTCGGTCTATTCCGGTATAGCTAAAAAATCTACTTACTCGATTAACTTAATTAAACCACAAAAATTACGTCTGATATAAAAGAAAACTGGTAAAATATTGGTATGAATTCGATGTGGCGAAACAAAATGACGACCTATTAAAATATTTGATGTACGAAAATGAAGAAATGGGCCATGCTTCATTATCGTTGGCAAAAAGGATTCGTGCCTATTCCTTAATGGGGCAAATAGGTATTTTTACAAACTTCAAAGAAATAATCGTTCTCTAGTTTACTATCTAAAATAAAACCATTAAGTTAGGTAAGTTTAAAAGGAAATTAGTTATTGCTATATTATTAAACTCTAGTTTTTAGTTATGTTTGCCTTATGTCACTATCATTTTGTAATTGTGAGATTTAGAAAAATTATTTGTTCAGTTGTTGAAAATGTCATCTGAAACCTGTAACTGTCAAGTTAGACCTTGTCTAATGTTAAACATCTTTAGTGAACACGGGTGTTAGAGTTCTAAACTAAAATCAATGCTTTTAACGCGCTTTTATTGGCTTCCCATTCGTCTGATTGTATATTTGTATGTCTGGTTCAAATCTTGTAATGGATTTGTCAGCAATTCCATTACCGATTATTTTCAAATTTGACATGCATACACTTTCAGATATAAAAAAATCCGAATTTTCTTAGTCAACATTTAGAAATCCAAAATGGCGGCGCCAATATAGCCGACGAATTTTGTTACTTGTGTAGCCAAAACTGAAAATCAGTGCTTAGGAAAATTTAAAAATGTCAGCATTTAAAAATTAAAAATAGCGTGTCAAAATGAAAATGTCAACAACAGGTCGGACGAATGATTTTAACATGTGTGGGGATTATTTAAGAATGTACAACAAAAATCAAAATGGGAGCGCCAATATAGCGAACGAATTTTGTCATTTGTTTAGATTTGGCTGAAATATTAGTATCTAGAAGAATAAAAAATGAAATTTTAGTCAATATTTGGGAATTAAAAATGGCGGCACCACCATAGCAGACTAACTTTAAAATGTTTGCAGATTTGATTAAAATTCGGCATTTAGGGGTATCTAAGACTGCAGATCACGAATTTTTGTCAACATTTTAAAAATTCAAGATTGTAATGCCAACATGTCGGCGGAATTTTAACATTTGTGCAGATTTGGCTGAAAGAAAGTAGGAATCTGAGGGTATTTGAAAATACATATCATACATTTTTAGAAAATAATTAAAAAATGAGAGTAGGAATGCCTAGAATGCGAGCGAATTTCAATATTTATACAGATTTGGTTAAAAATCGATATGAAGTGAGCAATTCATACATTTTTAGTAATAAATAATTAAAACTAGGATGTTATCAATCAATCAATCCGATAAGTACTTTTTTCAGATATTTTTAAACATTTAATTAGTCTACCGTTTTGTTTCCCCATTTTGAATTTGTCTCAACATTTTTACCAGTTCATCCCTATGTAATATTTGATTTTTGAGCAAAATTTGAATATAATCGATGTTGTAGTTTTCTGCATTGACACACAATAGTTATTTTATTAGGCCGCCATTTTCGATTTGTAGTAAAACTTATCAGTTGATGATCATGTCACACTTAATTTTTCTGCAAAATTTGGATAAAATGGATAAGCAGTTTTTTAGTAATATTGGATTTTTACCAAAATGTTGCCACGTCATCATCATATGACCTTTAATTTTTAACCAAAACTTGAAGTAAATAGGACAAGCAGTTCTTGAGCTTTGTCACGGACAGAAATACAGAATAACCGACGGAACTGAGAAAACATGTTTTTTTCTAACTAGAATCCTCTTGCGTGAAAAGTAAAAAAAAGCGACCGCTATTAGATGCGAATAGAATAGCCAATTTTCATATTGTTTTTATTTAAAAAAAATAAAAGATTTTTTTAAACTTTCAATATCCTAAATCTTAAATTCTAACCAGTTTAGAACACGTTTACGAACACATTTTTACTTTTAATACCCAAAGAATCACCATTTAAATTCCTTTACCTGACAACACTTATATAAAAAATTGGCCCAACTCAACTGAAAATTAAAAAACGGCGCGAAATCATCCGAAACTTTATTATTTCATCCAAGACCAAATGATTTTCGAAATCGCATA